>JABFFE010000348.1:0-15622 GCA_013623625.1 Fusarium setosum | reverse complement strand
TAGGCTTAAGGCTTAAGCTAGGGATTAATAAGCTAATAGGCTACCTACTAATTTATTTAAATAACCTATTTTTTAATAAGTAATTTAAGGTAAAAAAGCTAAAAAAGCCTAATAGTAATATTAAGAAGGTCTTATATAATAAAATCGCGATATTATAGCTTAAAAGGTTAAAAATAAAAGCCTTATATTATATTACCTAGCTATATAATTAGTACTTTTTTTATTGCCTTATAGGGGAATATATAGACTAAATATATTAAATAATTTATATAGGGATCGCTAAGAAAATTCTTTATAATAAAGTTTCTATATTTCGGCTATATCGCGCTAATTAGGTGGGGCGTGCGGGGTCGAGGCGGACCCACAAGCCGCTGGGCAGTCAAGGAGATATAGCGTTTAGTAAAGGGGGTTATCAATAGGGCGTGAGATAGATTGATTAAGTTGGGATCAAGACTAGCTTTACTTCCGACTCATACGGCCTCTTTTATTGAGTATAATATGAGTCATTCGCCGGTAGCGAGACTGCCCTGTCAGATTCCAGTCGTTATTAGCCTGTAAGGGGCCTCGGCCAATAAGGTTACAGTGCAGGCTAACCGCGATGGGGTAAACGAGTATGTATGTCGACAAATTGGGTGCTCATCGCATCAACACCTACTGGAAGAGGTGCCTAATTTTCGCTATCAAATATACTCACCCCCATCGGGAATGGCCATACAATGGCAACGTTTGGATTGACTATCCGAACTGCTTGGCTGCTCGATCCAGGGTAGCTTGCCTTGACAACAACTGTTGCGCGGACCTACCTATTTGACCACTATGAGATCACTGTGCCCCTTGAGGGTGCCCTCACTTTTGGCCAATTGGCTCAACAATAACAAACAACCCATTTTCCCACATCTCCAGCATCACAACAACCCGATTCCTAGCCAGTTGCAAAAGAACACTATGTTACAACGACTCAAATTAAAGGTCCACCCTGACTCCGTAGTTCTTACACTTATAGGCTCGCCAAAGGAGGCTTTATCTAGGTATGATCGAATACATTCTTTCTAGAAATGCTGGACTATCTGACGCAATAATCAGAATAATTTTCTCTTTTCTCTTTTCTCTTTTCTTTTTTTTTTAAAAAACAAAAAAAACACTAATATTAATAAAATATTCCTCTAAGTTGGCTAAGTCCCCGAATCCTCTTTTTCTATTTTAATCATAGGCTTAATTGAGGATATCGCCATCCTTCTCCATATCCTGTTATCCATCATGCTCATATCGATGATATGCTCCAGCTTGTCGAAAGCTACGCGTTTCTAAGTAAGTCTCTTGTTTAGTACCTTGATAGGCAGCATACTAAAAGCAAAGAGGACTATAAACTCGACCAAGAGAAGATTCGCCGTCAAGCCACGAGTGTACCTTGGCTTCTCATCGGTACGGAAGAGAACCAGGTCGATGGTGTTGCCTACATTGGAGCTGCCGAAGATACTGGCCGTCGCGACTACGCGGTTTGGATTGCTTAGAGTTTTAGCCCAACTAGGAGTAGATTAGGCGGGTAATTTTAGGTACGCTGAGATGGCATAGTAACCGCACAGGAGCGAGTCTCGATCGCCTGGCTCGCCCCCAATGGCTGGAAGAATGGAACAACCGGAAATTAGACCGAGGCAAAGAAGAATCAAGACAGGCACATCTTTGCCAAACTTGTTGTACAGATGGACATCAGGGTTGTTTCTATTTGAAACCTATCTTGATTATATGGGAATCGCTCAGACAAAAAGTCTACCCTAATCAGGAATTTCGTTTTCTACAGGAACAATAACCGCATAACCCAGCGACAAGACAAACGAAGAGGGTGCGTAGTGGCCTGAGCCCAGATTCATCTGATCGCTAGGGAGTTGAGACATCCGCATTTACCCTAGGATTTGGCTGACATTGGCCCTCACGCGATCAGCGCGTGCGAGGCCCGAACTAGTCTGGGACAAATAAGGTAGCTCAGTCAACTCTAAATCTAGTTTCGATAATTCAAGGCGGAAGGCGATGGGATCTTGGGCGTTCCGATAGGCTGGTGGTAGCTCCATGATCTTTTAAACGTCCCATCTAACCCTAATGCCATTCAGGGTTGCAGCCTGTCGGAAATCCGGCACGCAGGCGACAGGGGTATTTTGTCGGCATGTCATGCAGCTCAGGCAAGAAGTCCACTAGAATACGATAATTGAGGCGCCGATCGCCAGCCTTCGGCTTGAAATTGCCGAGACAACGGGTTGGGATCGGGTGTAGGCCTTGATTCAGAAGGTCAACATCTACCTAGATTTTGCCACTTGATTAGACTGACCTATCATCGTGCTGTTGATTGAAGGCACTGGTCATCGGCCATAGGCTCATGCAAGCCACCGATCCACCACCCGACCGTCAATACCGCAAGGTGTTGTAAGCTTAAGCTGTGGTGAAGGAGTTAGTGAATTGGTTCAGGAACTATAGAAGACCTATTTAACAGGATAGTATCCCCTGGAACCCAACAATACCTCTACTCGAATGAGTGACAAGCTTCCAAGGTTCTACGTCCCCTCGAATGACTGAACAAGACCAGCCTGACCCCGGCATGTCCAACAGACCCACACCCCATCTCAACTGTCTTATTGGCTGACACTAAAGCCGGCTGTCCGAGGCACTTTTGCAGCTCCAGGCACCTTTGCAAGTTCCGTGTGATCTCTGGCTTCAATAGGAAGGTATTAGCAGTCCTGAATGGCGATAACAACGAGGAGACGGGCTCTGGAGTTACACGGTACCAGGATTACAGCAGATGGTCAGAGTCAGGAACTGAAACGTGCCTCGCCAACCCCGCCCGCGCTTGATAACAGTAATCAAGACATCGTATGAATGCGGATGGGAATGCAAGGTAGCCCATGTAACTACCAAGCCCTTCAAATATAAATACCTAACCTGGGGTACAATTCTCGTCTCCCCCATCGGCAGGCATCCTCAACTCTGATCAAGCGACATTGCCTTCAGCAGTTACCTCGTGATGCTACCATCGAAGATGCGGGCAACATTCCTAAGTATATGTGCCACACTCGGCCTTATCGGGCACAGCGTGTCCACACCTCTGTCTACGCTGGACAAGAGGTACACCCTCGACTCCAACGGCATCAAGTATAAGGTATTCGAGCATGCCGCCACTGGGGCTACGACCAAGATTGTGTCCAACTCTGGCATATGTGAGACGACGCCTGGCGTAAACCAGCACTCGGGTTACTTCTCAGTCGGTGAGCACATGTTGAAGCTGTGAAACCTGGATTGCATGTCTAATACGTCGGAAGGGACCGACATGAACATGTTCTTTTGGTTCTTCGAGGCCCGCAAGAACGCGAAACAAGCACCCCTGGCCTTGTGGCTCAATGGTGGACCTGGGTGCAGTTCTATGATCGGCCTGTTCCAGGAACATGGGCCCTGCACCTTCAATGATGGAGGATCAGAGCCTAGCCTCAACCCTCATTCCTGGAACAACTTTGCCAACATGGTGAGATTGAAAATTGCCCCTCTGGCAAGTATAGGAGTTGACCTTTTATGAAGCTTTATGTCGACCAACCGATTGGCACCGGTTTCAGCTACGGTACTGACGACGTTACCTCCACGCTGACTGCAGCCCCAAGAGTCTGGAAGCTCGTCCAAGCCTTCTTCGCTCAATTCCCTGAATACGAAAGCCGCGATTTCGGCCTCTTTACCGAGTCCTATGGAGGTCACTATGGCCCGGAGTTTGCATTCTACTTTGAGCAACAGAATGCTGCCATTGACGCTGGAAAGATCCAGGGCGAGAAGGTTAATCTCGTTGCCCTTGGTATCAACAATGGGTGGATTGACCCTGGTGAGTCCTGCTTGAGAATCTCTGGGATACTACACTTTGCACCTTTGAAATCTGGAGACGGTGCTGACGCGAGGTTATAGGCAGCCAATACAAGGACTATATTGACTACGCTGCCAATAACACCTACCGGAAGCTTATCACCACGAAGCAGTATAGCACATATGTTTCCACTTACGAAAATAAGTGTGTGCCGGCGTTTGCTAAATGCACCAGTCTCACGTCCAACGATGCTGCGTGTGGCAAGGCCGACGACGTCTGCAGCTCGGCCATCGAGAGCCCGCTAGAGGCATTAGCGGACTTTGACGTTTATGACATTCGAGGCCCTAGAAATGATCCTTTCCCGCCCGAAACATACGTCACGTATCTGCAGACACCGGCAGTGATGAAGGCCATCGGAGCTCAGTCGACCTATGGAGAGTGTCCAGACGCGCCCTATAACAAGTTCATCTCAAGTGGCGATCGTACGTCTTGAAAAAAAAAAATTGTGTTCTGAATCTCTTCTAACCGAGATTATATAGGAGGTAGATCATTCCTACCGACGTTGTCGCAAGTCATTGATTCTAACATCACCGTCCTGATCTGGGCCGGCGATGCCGGTAAGTTGATTCGACTCCCACACTTCCAAGTTCGGATCTAACATTTCCAGACTGGATTTGCAACTGGATGGGAAATTACCGAGCACTGAACTCCATTGCCAAGAAGCCATTCCTTTCGGCTCCTCTTCAGCCATACACCGTCAATGGAAAAAAGTATGGCGAATACAAGACCTCTGAGAACTTGAGCTGGCTCAGGGTCTACGAGGCTGGGCATGAGGTTCCGGCGTATCAGCCTGAGGCGGCACTGGCTGCTTTCATCTCGACCATGTCGCGGAAGCCTCTTTCAGCTTCATAAACTTCTCCGTGGGCTACAGTTTTGGCACATACAAATGAGGGCGTGTTAAGCGCAAGGATGATCAAGGCAATATTGTATACTGCACTCTCAAGAAATATTATTGATGCATACCAGAAGGTTATGAAATTGGGTCATTTTAATCTAGGCAGACTGAACGTAGTTTGACCTGGGTTATGGAAATGAGAACGTGCTAATCTAATCGAGCTCGGCCTCACTCTTTTGAAGACTATCGGCCGCGTCCATCGGCAAACCAACCACCACAAGGACACCTATCTGAAGTGCGCGGCTGCCGGCAGCTTGCCTTCACCATAACAAAGAACACGTCGTCTTTCCACATCTCTAGCATCACAAACCCGATGCTAACACACTGATCAAATTCTATCTAATAAGGATGAGTCAAAACTCNNTGCCTCTCAGAGGCTATAAAGCCCCCCGGTATAAGCAAGCACTCCTCTTACGCATCTGGAGACTTTAGCTTGCTATACTAAGAGACAGGATACTGTGTATCTATCTCTTCTATTGCTTCTTAGTAGCTATAATGCAACGGAGCTTCAGCGCATAAGACGGTGAACAACTCTACCGCTGGGCAGCTGCGTTCCTTCGAGCGCCTTTGCATTCCGACTGTTTCGGCAACAACACCTTCAGCTAGGGCACGTGGCCGGCTGCCCACTGTGTTATTTGTTGTGGCAAAGGTAAGCTGCTGGCAGTCGCGCATTCAGATACGCCCTTGGCGGAGCAGCACGGTAGCTCAGATGATAGTCGGCTGCCATCCCGGGCCATTTACTCCTGTGAGGCGCAATGCCTTGTCGAGTGGCTGGCTGAATAACTGGCATAGGAGTATATGTGATATTTCTTACTTGCTGCAAGCTGCTTTCTCCGAAGCGTTGCAGGATGGAAGGAATGGTCTGGATCTCTATCAGTCCATTTAAAATCACATTATTTATTGTGGCTGGTTGTTTTGGCTGAAAGAGGAAGCGCCAGGCAAGGCATTGAGTTACGCGGGGGTCTGTGGCTGCATCATAGCTTCGGTACCTATGCTATGTTGTAGCCTTCTGCTATCCTTTCTGAGGCCTATAGAGTTTCTCTCATCGAGAAGTCACATACTCACTGCCATCACGACGACCAGCCCTTGAAATTTCACATGCGCTGGCAAATCTCATCAACGCTGAACTCATCTGTATCAATCCTACTCCTCCGCCATCTATAAAAGCCCGACTGTCCACCTCCTCAGCTCAAATATCTACAGCACTCAAAGCACCATTTCAACACTACCAACCAACTATTTCCTCAACTCAATCCTATTCTGCCTTGCAACAATGGCTCCCCTCATCCCCATCCCAGCCAAAGACGTCCACGCCACCTACCACAGCGCGGAGCGTTACCTCGAGCTCAGAGCCGAGGGCGAAATCCCAGGTCAAATCATTGGACCCGAGATCAAGCGCGACGATTGGCTTGGAGGCCTTCGCTTTTCTCTGACTGGTATCCCCACCCTCCTTCCTCCGGGTACCAAGCCCCCGCCGCCTAAGCATGTGGACGTAACTCTCAAGCTTCCGATCGATCTACCAATGCCCTATTTCAACAACAAGAGCGTCATTTTCGACACCGGCTCGGGTGAATATGAGATCAAGATCAACTACATTGACCTCCCGATTCCGTTGGAGCCTGGCCCTGTTATCACGAAGGGTGAAAACGGCAACACGGCTTCCTCCGGTGATCAGGCCAACCAAGCCAACGAAGGCCGCATCGTTGGAGATGTTCTACCTCCCGTCAAGTCTTATCTCCCCGCCGAGGGCACGATCCCCATTATTGCCAGGATCCCTGCAGTGGAGGGTCCTGCTTCCCGACCGACAGTGAACATCTCGTTCAATAGCGAGTACATCAAGATAAGCAACGCCAGCATCAGAGGAGACTTTATCACTTGGGACATAGAATGGGCTAAACTTCCCACTGGTGAAGGCCAGAACCCCCAGCCTCTCGACGTTATTACTGTCGTCCAAGACACGTCTTTTGGCGGCATGCAAAAGACGGTCCGTATTGTTCAGCCGTACCACATAACGTTCTTCGTACTTTAAAAGAAGTACGGCAGTGCTGCATCTATCAAACGGTGTGGATTCCGCCAAGGCCCCTCACAGATCTCCAACGTCTTTGATTCTAAAAAGGTCGTCCCAAGGAACTACGTGGGTGCGGCCAAGACTTGGTTATTATTAATTAGGTAGTTCACCTCAGGCCTAAGAATGATCAACTGATCCTCAATTTACCTAATGCGGTTTCAAATGTCACAATTTGCCGATGTGCTAGTGATCTACGGTTGAGTTTATAAAGACATCTCGGTAGCATGAAGTCATGTGGTAGTGAGGTAACTAGGTGGCAAGCAAAGCGCTGGCCTTCATAAACCTGACAATGTTTATAAATTTCCTTGAAACCGAGGACGTACGACGCCGCTTGACGAAGGCATTTCTTGGTTCCCCCAAAAAAGCTATTCACATAGCAGCTGCTGGTCTGACATCAGAGCCAATTCGGAATCCAACTTTTCTGTGTCTGCTCAGATAAAGAAGGGTCTAATTTATCTTTCCCATCTCATCACATTGTAGGGAAACCACTGCCATGTCCCACGCTGTCCCCTGGCAACCTCGTGACAACACTAACAAAGACCAAAGAACTCCAGATTCAGAAAAGCACCCTTATTTAAGAGGCGGTCGGATCATTTCGTACTGGTACGGCCACTGGATCTCCACTCCTAGTTCCTGGGCACTCTTGAGAACAAACTCGGGTTCCCTGAGGAATTGTCGCGCCACAAAAGCTAGATCCGCGTGTACACCGTTTGCTTTATCAGGCTGTACGACGTCTCGGGCGACTTCCGGGGTGTTGATAAACCCTACGGCGGCAATAAGTAGATCAACACCATCCTGCTCAAGATTGGATTTGATGGTCTTGGCAAGGTCAAGCTGATAGTTAGGATGGAGCTTGATCTTCTGGCCTTGATGGTTGCCACCTGAAGATACATCCAAGATATCGACACCAAGGGCAGGGAGCAGTTTGGCGAGCCTGATAGACTGATCAAGGTCCCAAGACGGTTTGCCGCTCCATTCCATCCATTCGACTGCGGAAATACGGAGTGACAGCGGCATAGTATCAGGAATCACCTTCCTAACGGCCCCAATGATGCGAGTGACGAAGCGAATACGATTCTCAAAGCTGCCGCCATACTCATCCGTGCGCTGATTTGTCAGGGGAGAAAAGAACTGGTTGATGAGGTAACCGTGAGCTCCGTGAATCTCGATAAAATCTGCGTTTATTGTCAATACTTCTGCAGCCCACAGGGAGCAACTGCTTACCCATCCCAGCTTCAACAGCCCTCCGTGCGGCGTCGGCGAAGCTTTGGACTAGAGAGTCGATTCCTTCAACAGTCAAGGCTTTTGGTGTTGCATGGGCTTCGGTGTAAGGAATTGCACTAGGCCCCCACATATCACTCGGCCATCCTCCTTCCTGCTTATCGGCCACCTTGAGATATCCTTTCGGCAAGAATCTTGGTGCCACCATACCGGCCTTGACACCAGCATGGCTGATCTGTATGCCAATCTTCTGGCCATGAGCGTGGACAAAGTCTGCGACACGCCTCAGTGGTGCGATCTGGCTGTCCTGCCACAAGCCAGAGTCTTGAGGAGAGGTGCGGCCGTTTGCAGCCACTGCCGTGCACTCGACTACGGTCAGAGACGCGCCTCGGAAGGCGAAGGCGCCAAGGTGCACCAGGTGGAATTCCGTCAAGTGGCCATCTTGTGCGCTCCAAGTACCCATGGGAGAGGCGACGAACCGGTTTTGGAGCTCCAATCCTCGAATCTTGATAGGTGTGAAGACGGTTGGGGTCCTCCCTTCTGAGTTCAAGACCGTGCCGGCGGGAAGCTTCATTCCTGAAATCATCGAGTTTGACTTGGTGAAGACCATGATGGTTGTCTGTGCTGGGCCAAAGTGTAATTGGGGGGATGGATTATGTAGGTGAAGCTATATGGTTCATTGGGAGAAAAGTTCTGGCAGATTCATATTTATAGTCACAGCAAGCCCGGGCTCGTCAGTCTTCTGAGCAAGAGATTACAAATTCCCATTGACGAACCCTGCCGACATACCCAGCAAACACTGATACAGGTAAGTATCATATCGTTGGTGGGCAACTCTTTGGCAAGTCTCATTCATAATCCAACTTAATATGGGGCACCTCAGGGTCAATGACGAATCAAGACGTGAAAACGGCCACCATTCTGAAGTTATTCCGAGCATCGTGGACAACCGCATTAGGCCTAGGTTCATGGGTGGACCGTAGGATCATACGAACCGACAAATCATGTTGCAGTTTTCAAGCTGATTTGATAAGCAGTTCCACCACGGGAACTCTCCCAACGTTGTTTCCCCTTCGATTCATCCCCCAAGGGCGACTTGCTCAGCGAACCCATCTACAGGTAACACACTCTGGCCATCCCATAATGGACCTAAGGACCATGTACTTGCCGGAAACTACCGGAGATTCGCAACTCCGAGATAACGTTGCCCGTCGACAGAGGAGATTTGCTACCAAGACTCGGACAGGGTGCATCACATGCAAGTTAGTTGTTTGCCCCATGCATTATCACGCCATCGCACTGACTCTTGAGGCAGGATTCGAAAAATCAAGTGCGATGAGGCTAAACCGTCTTGCCATCGGTGCACCTCCACTGGGCGTAAATGCGATGGATATATAAGAGCTCCGTTGCAAGCCTCAGAACCATCAGCTCAGCCTTCTTGCTTGGCGCCATCCAGAGGTAGCCCTGCAGAGAGACAAGCGTTGTACATGTTCCGCACCAAGATTGCCATGTCGATTGCCTCTGTAGTTGATGCCGGATTCTGGACCTACGATCTTCTACAGATCAGCGAAGCTTACGAGACTGTTCAGTACGCTGTTACGGCGCTGGCTGCGGCGTATCACGGGTCGATCCTATCCGGCTGCGCAAGTCAGACTGACAAGTACTTCATCCTGACCCAGTATAATAAATCAATCAACTCCCTACAACGTTGTCTCGACAGGCCAGAACTCCTCACCAAAGGCCAGCAGGTTGTCATCTTGATGACTAACCTTGTATTTATCTCTATCTGCGCTGTGCAAGGCTCTCATCAAGAAGCATGTCTCCATCTCCGGAGTGGCCTCTCTCTGCTTCGCGAATGGCAATTTGTTGCTGCTGAGCACGCCGGCTCGGAAACAACGCCTACTCCAGTCAAGTTGTTGGCAACCGTGTATACTCAACTCGATACACAAGCTCGGATGGTTATGAATGCAAATATGCCGGAGAAGCTGCGACTATGGCGCCCTCATACTGTTGCGCTAGATGGCTGGGGCAGTGGGCATCATCGGACTATTACTAAGGCAGCCAGTCAGCTTGAGAGGATACATAATGAGTCCATTCAGATCACAAGCTCGATGCGACTAGATGCGATTGAAGCTCATTTTCGCACCCAATTTATAGGGGAATACTACGGACAACTACACAGGTGGGATTCGGACTTTGAGTGGCTTCTATCAAACCCTGGCTCGGAATGCAATTCCATCAAGTTACTCCGAATTCGACGGCTCTTAGCTGGTGCGACTTTAGAGATCGAGGCTAGAAAAGCAGGTTATGCATCCGAATGTGACCAAACATGGGCCGAGGATCTCCTCACCCTGGCGCATGAGATTGTCCAAAGCTCAGGGCCCCCAGAGTCAGGGGTAACGTTCACGCCGGTGGGAGGCTTAGTGGAGGCTGTTTACTTTGCGGCCACCGCATGTAAAGACCCTGCTGCAAAGAGGAAAGCCATCCATCTCTTGAGCAAATATCCCGTGATCGAAGGCTTATGGAATAGCTCTATAGCATATGCGATCTTAAGTAAGGAAAGACGCGCTACGGCCTCGAGTTGATGCTGACAATCAGAGCCTTGTAAGTTGGAAGACACAAGAGCCATCGTTGAGTCTATCCAATAACCCGACAAGATCGGAGACACCTAATATCTATCCCCAAAAGCAACAAGTGCTTTAAGGTCTCTCATGAGTGTTTTAATCGCTATCCGATCTATATCTATTTATGTCTTGTATATAGGGTGGTGTTATGGGAAGATATGTCGACTTGAATTGTTTCAGGAACTTGAGAAGAACTTTGGCCAGGGCCT
The DNA here is from genome assembly GCA_013623625.1 of Fusarium setosum. Taxonomy (NCBI): domain Eukaryota; kingdom Fungi; phylum Ascomycota; class Sordariomycetes; order Hypocreales; family Nectriaceae; genus Fusarium; species Fusarium setosum. The sequence continues at coordinate 4,716 of JABFFE010000348.1, read as the reverse complement.
AGTGTCCGTCTAGGAAAAGAAAGAGACGTACGTGCGATCTATTCACCGGGACCTGGTCACAATCTTAATTTCTGGGCCCACGATCTTCGACGAGCGTAGAACCACATCGGCTGAGGTACGCAAGCTTCAGCTCCGAATATGGGTTTTCGTGAGTTTAGTAACTAGTATATATCTTGGGTACTCAAGAAAAAATCTCTATCTTGGCTTTGGCCCTCAAGTCCCTCGAGCTAAAGCCGGCAGCAAATATATACATGCCCTTTACAATTACCCACTCCTTCTTTTGCTCATCCCAGAAGCTCAAGTCTCTTCTCTTTAGCTCAAAAGTCACCTTTCGAGTCTGGCCAGCGTTGAGGTGCACCTTATCGAAGCCCCTGAGCAACCTCACAGGAGTGTCCTTTGGAGTCTGATCATGGGGTAAGGACACATAAAGCTGAGGCACGGCAGTGCTCGCCGAGTCCCCCATATTTGTCACCTCGACGGTCACCTCAGCTACAGTCGTCCAAAGGTCTATCCAGCCGCCGGGCGCGGTCCCTTTAGACTTGTCAGGGTAGCCGCTAATTCCGGGATTCACATGAACCTCGATGCTGCCCGTCATCTCGAACCGAGTGTATGAGAGGCCGAAACCGAACTCGTAGAGCGGCTCGATGTCGTTCGCATCGAAATGCCGGTAGTCGATCATGAGCCCCTCGTCAAAGCCGGATTGCCAGGCATTGGGATCTGTCACCGGCTGGCTGAGGTTGACGATAGGCTGGCCGTAATCAGAGAGCTTCGTGGGAATTGTGTAAGGAAGACGGCCGGATGGCTCAACAGCACCCCAGAGAATATCGACAATGGCGTTGCCCGTTTCTTCGCCAGGGTAATGTGCTGACAGGATCGCCGTGACGTTCTCGTTGTCCGCCCAGGGCATCGTGACAACGCCAGGTCCATGCACGACAACAACCGTGTTTGAGCATACTGCTGCCGTCTTGTCCACAGCCCTTGCCGCGTCCCACGCGAGTTCAATGGATCGCCTGTCCTGGCCTTCTGATGCGTAGGCCTTCAAGAATAAGAGACAGACATCCGGCACAGGATAGATGGTTCTGAAACGTCCATCGACAAGCTCTTTGTTGTCCAGAAGAACTTGTACTCGGCCTCCCAGTTTCTCCACGTGTTTTCTGATCGCATCGAGTGGCGTGACAAGATTCGTATGCCGGACAGTACCCGATCCGCCACCAATATCGACGGTGCCCATTTCAAAGCCTTCTGGATCCTGGCTGTTGTCAAGGTAGACAGATCCAATTTGAGGGTACGACGCACCGTTTCCGAACACGCCAATCTCCTTCACATTCCTTAAGGGAAGCGTGCCGTTGACGTTCTTCAATAAGACTGTACCAGCTGCGCCAAGTTGCCGGATGAACTTGGCGTGGTCACCACGAACATCGCGAGCTGGGACCTTTGGGAATTTCAGAAGCAGTTCAGAACTCTGGCCATATTGATATACAGAGAACAAGGCGCCACTCGCGGGATCGACGGTGGGGTAGTTCTTATCCTGGCCCAGGAGGAAGTATGGAGTCAAGACTCGTTCGGCCATGTCATCAAGACGAGATTCTAACACTTGACCACCCTTGACAGTGTTGAGAAGCAGGTCACCAAAGTAAGAAGGCCCAGCTACTGCGCTGACGTTTCCAGGCATCTCAATGTCGAGACCTGCGTTGGCGTGGTTGGCAGTACCGTGGGTCGCATACCAATCAGACACGATATAGCCTGGAAACGCCAGCTCCTCCTTGAGGGTAGCCATGGTCTCGGAATTAGCGCATGAGTAGTTCCCGTTGATGCGGTTATAAGAACACATGATGCCTGCAGTTCCGGCCTTGACAGCGTCGGCGAAGGGCCAGAGGTACAGCTCATGAAGTGTGCGGTCGTCAATGTTGGATGAGATAGCTTCGATAACTGTTTCGTTTCCCTCGATGCTTGAAGTCCGCTGCGTTTCCTGTTCGTTTCCGATGTAATGTTTAGAGCATGCCTGAACGCCAACGGACTGGATGCCTAGGACTGAGGCCCTCATTGCAACGCCTGCCAGGTAGGGATCGGGTCCAAAACCCTCCCAATTACGCCCACCGAGGGCGTGGCGGCCCAGAGGTCCTGAAGAAGGTCTGTTTTGAGATGGCACCCTTAGTAGAAAATCACGGCAAATCAAAAGTGACCAACATACCCAAGATAGACGTGTGCGCCCTTTGCTCGAAACTCCTCGCCCAGGAAAACGGCGCGCTTGTACATGAGGTCCCTGTCCCAGGTTGCGGCAACGGTAATCCCAGACGCAAACACGCTAACACCGTCAGAACGAGAGTATCCAGCCGGCCCATCGGAGAAGCAGAGTCCATCAAATTTGAATCGTTCGATGCTCCCAATAGCACCAACACAGGGCAGACTCGGCTGAGTATATCCTCCTGTTACGAGCCCGATCTTCTCAACAGTAGTGAGTTTAGAAACAAAGCCTCGCGCCTTGTTGGACGCCTTATTCCAGGCCTCAGCCCCGGGAGGAGCCGATGTGGAAGACGAAGAAGCTCCAAAGGCCGACTGAGCCAAGATGGCTGCTCCTAGGAGCGTCGGAGAGTCAAAGAGTCTGGAAAGATGCATTTACAGATGAGATGCTGATTCGGTCTGCAATCTTGTCTGACCCCTCCATCACATCCGGGGACTTGTTGATTATTTGAATCCATAAAGAACTACCTCAATGTAGTCGTTCTGGATAACTATTCCCTGTCTGGATTCTCGCACGATGGCTAATTTCCGAAAGCATGCCTATGCCGACAGTGACGGCAGCCTCTAGTGGGGTTGCGAGGATGATTAGCGCCGCCAGTGGATCTCCAAGTCGACTCCACTGCTAGCACGACGTGGAGAGTTCGTATAGAATACGATGATGGCTTTAGGTGGGTATCTAGACTCTAGCTGAAGAGTGCTGAACCCGATCGTTTACGAGGGCGCTCGCATTGCGTCGTATCTGCGACACAAATCTGTTGCTTTAGAACCGAACTCTTGTCATAACATCGTTTCCCCAGAGACCCCTGACTCTAGATACTCCATGCATCCGTGCTCTTGCATGAACCTGGGCGCGTGGAGTTGTCAAATGGCCAAGGTGCTGTCGAATGGATTCAGCTTCATCACGGCTGAAGTGACAGAGCTGCTACACAAGTGGTTTTAAAATATGCTTACCCCTTCTCAGAGATTCTTTTCCAGCTCGTGGCTTTTAAGGAACTGTTTGCCCGTCATTTCTCCTGGCCTTTTGCCTTCATACAGAATTCGATCTTCTTCCTCGATCTGCCTATCCCAACATCGAGCAACATGTCTAAAAGTTCTCAGTCGGACTCGACCTCGGGAGGATTCAAGTTGTACCACTATGACCCTTCCTTCGCTGCAGCAGTTCTTTTCGCCGTCTTGTTTGCCGGTGTGTCGATCCGTCACCTGCAACTTCTGATCAAGACGAAAACATGGTGCTTCATTCCTTTCCTACTAGGATGCTTGTGTACGTGCCTTCTCCCTCTTGACGACCTATCTCTCCGCCTTTTCCTGATACCAGCCCCTATACAGTCGAAATAATCGGATATGCCGCGCGATCCTACTCCTCCAAGCAAACGCCGGACTGGACCCTGATGCCGTACATCATTCAAAGTCTACTGATCCTCCTTGGGCCGGCCTTCTTCGCCGGCTCCATATACATGGTTCTGGGTCGCCTTATTCGGGTTCTGGATGCAGAGGACCATTCTCTCGTTCGTGTGCAGTGGTTGACAAAGCTCTTTCTTTTGGGCGACATTCTATCTATCTTTGGACAAGGAGGAGGTGAGTTCACAAGGCCGACTAAATCAGTTACCCCGACCATTGGAAACCCAAGCTAACCAGAATACACCCAGGCGGCGGGTTGCTCGCGAGCTCTAAATCCAAGTCGACTCAGGACCTGGGCAACACCGTCATCCTCCTCGGTCTCGGCATTCAGGTTCTCTTCTTCAGCGGCTTTATGGTCGTGACAGCGGTTTTCCACATCAGAATTGCCATGCTCCCCACACTTAAATCGCAGAGCACCATCAGCCCTTGGCAGAGATTCCTCTGGGTTCTTTACTTCACCAGCGTGCTCATCATGGTACGATCCGTCTTTCGTATGGCCGAGTACGCTCAAGGAAACGGAGGAAGTTTGCTCCAGAAGGAAGTGTATGCCTACGTCCTGGATGCGCTGCTCATGTGGATTTCAGCGGCCATATTCACCGTTTATCACCCTAGCCAGGTTCTTCAGAGCCACAAGATCTTCGACAGTGGAGCTGATCTGGATGAAAGCTCAGATGCCTTCCCCATGGTTACGCAACGTTGTGTTCAAGTTCAACTGTGTTTCTGCATCCTGACTTTAGGAAGCCTTGTCTTTCAAGATAAAGGCACCAAGCTGCACTAGATCAAAGCCTATTTCCTCCACGGTTATCATAAATCCGCTACCTTCTGTAATACCTATAGCAGATCCTCTATCTACGCATTATATATCTCACTTTTTAACGCCCTTATGAAATTCTTATGCCTTTTATTAAGCCTATCTTTGCGGCTTAATAAGGCAGCTAGCTTTTTAAGCTAGTCTTATTCTTTAATAATAAACTTCTATTTATTAGCTTCTAGAGTTATAAGCTCTAGAGCTAGAAAGATATTATAGCTAAATTTAGCTAAAGAGACCTTTTATAGCCTATTAAGGTTATAAAGATC
>JABFFE010000347.1:0-40965 GCA_013623625.1 Fusarium setosum | reverse complement strand
CATCGGGGGAGGTCACTTGGCTGTGAGGTGGTGTGTCCTGGGTTGGTGGTTCATCGTGCCGGTGTCTTGAGTCGTCCGGGTTGTCGGACTCGTGGTCACTGTCGAGTGTGTCATGCCTCATTTACACGGGAGTCTTGGCGTTCATTCAGAGTCTAAGAAGATCACAATTGATGAAGTTGCAATTGAGCATGAATCTTTGCAGAAGGTTGAACTTTTACGAAAACAAGAAGAGAACATGACCCAGCAACTCAACAGCTGCAATATCATTGAGTCAACGACATCCAACCACAAGCGAATGAGATAAGCAAACCAGGATCATTTTTTGCCCCACGCCTTTTCTGTCTCTTCCCTTTCTGTACATCCATCCGATAGACGGAGTTTTGCCCCATGGCCCGGCACCTTGCTTCCGCGCAGGTCGGAGCCCACTTGGCGGAAGCCGTTGGACCCCGCCAATTCGCGGACTCGGGCATATCGGAGCGATAGCGGAGCCCATGCAACGTCACGTCAGGCGGGAGTTCGGCATGCAGACTGTGTATAAAATGGCTCGTATGGGATGCAATTTGCAGGACAGTAACGGTATGGTCCAGATTGAACCTGTAGTAACATGACCAATAGCTGTCCCACTTTGGTTAACTATAGCTTGCTAGCCACCTTGACGTCGGCAGCAGGCGTCAACCGCCTCCCAGCCTCGTCAAACTCGAGCTTCTTCCCGCTGATCAAGCTCTCCTGCAGCAGGCAGCAGATGGCCACCGCCTTGACAGCCCCCTCCAGCTTTACTGGGAGTTCCTTATCGTTCAAGCAGCAGTCGGTAAACTCCTGGGCCTCGGTGATGAAGGCTTCCCGGAAGCGGCCGTAGTAGTCGCCGGGCACCTGCCGACGGATCCCCGCCGCGTCGTGGACGTTGACCAGGTTGGTCTGCGGCTGGGCGTTGACGGTGGCTTTTCCTCTGGTGCAGATGAGCTCGGTCGTGTCCTCCTGTCCGGCGGCCATCATGCGTGAGGCGTAGAGCTGAGCAATCTTTCCGTCCTAGGGAAATTGTCAATGTAAACTCCTAGAGAGATTGGGGGTCATTTCTTACGTGGAATTCGATAATGGCCATGGCATTGTCCCTGTCGGTGTGGTCGAGCATGTCTTGCTGGACTGCTGTGACGCCGGCGGAGCTGATGCTCTTGACAACGCTGTCGTGTCCCAGGAACCAGAGGGCGAGGTCGACGTCGTGGATGGAGGTGTCGATGAAGATGCCGGCGGCGTGCTTGAGATAGCCGGCAAAGAAGGCCGGGTTCAACAGATCGCATGTCTGCGAGCGAAACACGGCCAATCTACCCAGGTCACCACTCGTGACTTTCTGGTGAGCGTCTCGGTAGGAGGCATCGAATCTCCGCGAGAAGCCACACATGACTTTTAGTTGAGGGTATGTCTTGAGAGACTTGTGGTACGCATCCAGGACTTGTTGAGACTGCTCTGCCGTTAGTCAACGGTCGAGGCATGTTTGGAAACAACTCGTTTGCCCTACAATTTCTGGGCTCGGGCTCAGGGGCTTCTCGCAGAGCACGTGAAGGCCCTTCTCCATCGCCTTGATGGACTGCTCTGCGTGGACAGATACGGCGCTGGCGACGACGACGGCTTGCAGCTCGGGCTCGGTGCTGAGCATCTCGTCGTAGGAGAGATACGTCCGCACGTGGGGGAGCAACGCCTTGGCCGTGTCGAGTTCACCTTGAACGGGCGAGCTGACGGCGATGAGGTCTGCGTCGGCCACCAGCTTGTGGAAGTGCTCGGCATGGCGCAGTCCTTTTGGAGTTGTGTTTAGAAAGAGAGTGATGAGGTTGGTGTGCGTGCTTCTCTGGAGAACTTACCCATACGGCCGACGCCAGCAACGGCGACACGAAGCTTGGGGGGATTAGACATTATAGCTTCTATAAGGTGTTTCCCAGTAAAACCTGTATATCTGTGTGAAAACAATCCTCCTCTCCTTCACATGGTTTCTTTATAGACGCCGCCAACTCTCCCATCCTGCCGCAACATGATGCATCTTGGCTCTCTTGCAGGTGTAAAGCGTTCGCGCTTCTCTCCGTATTTATGTCACTGGCTGTTTTCCGGTAGCCATGCTCGGTCTGGCCATTCATGAACCATTCATTTGAATTCCCCCGCAGTGATGGACAGCCGACATGAAGGTCGGGGTTGAAATCCGAGAGAGGCTGCTCCACATGTATCATCAAGCTTGCAAGGTCCAGTTCTCATTGGCTTGTCGCTTCGGGATTCTCAGTCCGAGAGTTACATAAGCCAGCCCGAGGGTTCAGGGTAGGTTTCTGCCGACAGGTGAGCAACTATGCCTTTGGATGTACTTGCACCTTGCTGTCGTTTTTGGTTCATATTTCTGTGAATCACCGTTGTATGGATTGTTGGCCGAGTTTCTCTCATTTAGCCTTGTATCGTATTGGTTTAAGATGATTATTGCCTGCTGCAGTTGGCTAACATGTACCAACTGTTCCACAGTGGGGGGGATACGCCTCCTCCAGCTATTTGAGGGGGCACAACAAGAATCAATCAACGCCATGCAGTGAACAGTGTCAACACACAAAATTTCACCGAATACCTGCCTCTACTCCCCGAATCAGACAAGTTGCCGTGACCGACTGTTAATGACTAGTGGTCCTGGTACACTTCGGTCCGACCTCCGAAATATCGGAGTGCAAACTCAAGTATAAGAAACAACAAACGGTGCCTCAAACCACACAACTCCTCAGCTTATATCACAACTTCAGAACTCACATCACTTACTAAATCTACATCTCGAATCCTGTAACCATGGCCGTAAACATCAACATCGGTGACTTGACCATTCAGGTCACAGCAGACCCTCTCAACCAGGAGGCCTTTGCTCCGTTCGGCGATGTCGTTGCAAACCCCCGGCCGGACCTGCGCCCAACCGCCTTTGCCTCCCAGGGCGGCTCGCTGCCATACAACGGTATCTCTGCCAACCAGGGAACCGCCATCAAGTACCACGATGTCAGCAAGCCCCAGAACCTCTACGCCCAGGCCCCCAGCGGCAACGCCAACCTCATCATGAGCCAATTCGTCTGCGAGGCCCGCCAGCTTGACCAAACGGATAACCCCTCGCAGGGCGAGTTCACCGTCAGCGTCCTCGAGCGACATCCATTCACATCCCAGACCTTCTCCCCGCTCATGTCGACCGCCTCGATGTACCTGGTCGTCGTGGCGCCGAGTCTGCCTCCGACTCCATCAGACGAAGGCCTCCCCGTCCCGAGCGGCGACGGCCTGCCCGGCAGAGGACTGCCCGACCTGCGAGGGCTGCGGGCCTTTGTGGCCACCAACAGGCAGGCCGTAACCTACGGGGCCGGGACGTGGCACGCCCCGATGGTGGCCCTGGGCAAGGAGGAGACGACGCTGGACTTCTTGGTCGTGCAGTTTGCCAGTGGAGTTGTGGATGAGGACTGCCAGCTGGCCACGTTTGAGTCGGAGGGGTCTCGAGGGCCCGGTATCAAGGTGCGAGTTCCGCTAGTTAGAACGGGGTCTGGGAGATTGTGAAAAAAAAAAAAAATACAAATTAAGAATTGGCGATATTTGAGGATCAAAGTAGCTGCGTAACTAGTGGTGGCTGAGTGACTTGACAACCTCGCTTTCATTTGGTTGGCTATTAAAACCCCAGAAACACCGCGTTTCAACTAGCCGTGAAATAGTTAGGATACTCATCGGTCTGACTCTTTAGGGATACGAAGAGACAATAATAGTTCTCGCGGCAATTATCAACACGACTTTTCAGCTGCAGTTCGACTGGGATCCATGCGTGGACGGCCGACCAGCAGACTATACCAAAAGCAACAGACCTCAGTCGTCAACCTTAAGGAAGGGCGCTCGGAACGGGCGAGGTGCAGGGTCAAGCGTTAGTTTCACGCCAGAGGAAGAGAACTTACTGACAAACTTAAAGGAGGGGAAAAGACAAGCTAACATGGGCAGCAATTCATGAGAAGTTCAGCGAACACTACCCAGAGCGGCGGTCTCAAGCAAGTCTTCAGGTACACACTACTCTACGAAATTGAAGGGCCACGCAGAAGAGAGGTCTCATGACCTAGGCAAATAGAAAACTGGCAGATATTCCGAGTTAATACGACATATAAACAAATCAAAACTTGACGTCCCTGTTGTTCTAGAACTAATATACACCGAGACAAAGCATCTTCTTAGAGAAGAGCCTTAGCCGTAGGGGGGCTATGCCACGGTAGAATAATGCTCATTTGGCATACAGCAATAAACACTTGGATGCTAATAAAGAACTCTCCTTCATGGTGACCGGACTGTTCTGCCTTTATCTGCGACTTGGGTCTTCTTTGGATCTAAAATGGCTCCGTAGCCCCTGGACCAAGTTGAAGATTACAATCGTGGGACAAGCCCACTCGCGTCATCAAAGTCGATAGTTATGTAACCTTGGAGCCCTTTGTCAATGCAGATGGAAGCTACCAGAGGCAGGAAGAGGAGGACTCTCTAAGAACGCCACTGTCTTGGCAGTGACGGGTAGCTGCAACATGGCTCGTGCCGTGGAATCGCTGCTTGTCCAGATGTGTGGCGCCCCTGGCGATGCGTGTACCCGAGCTCAGCGGCGGCAGTGCGTCAGTCAGCCTGGAGTGGTTACGGACAATACTGTCTACAGCCTCTATTCATCAAAGACCTTGACGTCTCAATGACTGTCTGTGTTGCGTAGACCGGCGCGTTGATCGAAATAGTCAGACATACTGCAGACAATAGAGAAGCTCGGCACATTTGTCCTAGCACCCACTCTTAGTCCGCAGTCTTAGAATTAAAGGCTGCCATTCACCGCGCGGGAAGAAGCTAGCAAGCTTGACTTTTTCTGGAAACGAATGTTTGCCATACTCTCTGACTTTATCGGAAAAGTCTATCTATCCGAGGCGAAAATGAAGAGTCGGACGGGAGTAATAGAGAGGTGCAATCAGAGGACGACGAAGCGGCGTTTGTAGCAGCCGATCTCGCCGGGGGCAGCCCAGTGCAGCCAGACCGGAGCAGGTGACTCACGTGGGTGATTGACCGGCTGGTTTGGCAATCTAGATAGCAGTCTGGCACAAGTAAGTGGCCGGGCGAGGTGACGCGAGCATCGAGAGCGCATTCACCTTCACGATCATATGCAGGAACGCGGATGCAGGTGCACAAGAGGCAACGTGCCCGTGTTTGTCGCTGACGTGCGGAAAGCGGTGCTAATCTTTGTCATTCACCTTTTTATGGTCCACTTCTATGCCTAGGTACGGGTAGTGAATGATTAGTATGTACATACATGGACATAATAAAGGTGCCGATCTTGGCTCTTACTTCAGAAGATGGGGAGAAGGTTCTCGGACTAGGAACCAGAGTCAAATTCCGCGGACGATGGCACTCTCGAAGATGACGGCATTACGGACCCTGGCCAGCCAGACTGTACACTCACTTTTACAGATGAGCTCGCCACGTCCATGATAGACTACTTACGCTTGCACATGGGGCCAGAGCCCAAGATAGAGCTGCGTAAGTGGACCGATCCTCTACAATTCACCCTTCAGCCTACGCCGACACCTTACTAACGAGTTCTTTCCTTAGTCCCTAAGAACAATCAAAAAAAATATTCGCCTCTCTCAAAAGTGGCTGAAGCAGATTTTGGACAACATTTTCGCTTTATCGAGAAAATACGAGTGGGACACGCTCGACTCGTCGCCGTTCAATCCTTCTTTTTTTCCGATGGCTGAGAAGCAATGATACGAAGCCTGCGCGAACGGCCCTTCTGAAGCTTCTGGTTCACCCACATGTGCGGTCCTTTCGGAATCAAGACACTTTCGGCAGATTGGATTGGGGACGTCTATACAAGAACCTTGACTGCAAGCCGCTAAAGGATATCAGCCAGATTCCCAACGTGGTTGGCGTCTACCATATATATGGCCGTTTCCGTCGCGCGGCTGAGCGGGGCGACTTGGCCTATGTTGGTCAAGCAGCTAAGCAATCAGGTTTTGCTGAAGATGGCTGGGGGATCTCAGCCAGAGCCCAAACCCACCTCGATAAGATCAAGCAGCATACACAGATTCGAGAGAAGGGGGGCAATGAGGGCGGCACCTGAATGTACGAGGAGCTATCTGGCGAGGACGTCGAAGAGGTTCTTCTCAGTGTGTCATCCATACTACCGTTCTCTTCCTCCGATACCGACGAGGCATCCACGCACTTACCTTTTCTCCTGTCTTTGATCGAGACAATCGATATCGTCTTTCTCGATTCGCTGAGACCTAGATCTACCGCAACTGCTCCAAGATGGGGAGCTGCCGCCGCGTCAGAACTTAGGCCCCTAGGGATGACGACTTCGCAATTTTGTGGTCTGAACCAAGCACTCCCTACCAAACAGAACCACCGGCGTTTCGGAATCAAGCTGGCGAGCACTGTTTGGACTCCCGCTGAGTGTCTTCAATTCATCAAGACTGTCAATGACAATGCGGACCAGGTTTATAAACCCCGCAGGACGTCGAGGCGCCGATTGGGACTTCTTGAAGTCTCGGCTGAGCGAGCAAGGGATTCACAGAGACAAAACGAGCCATTATATCCCTTCATGCGAGCTTGGGCGCCCGGAGCGATTCGGGCATCACCACAAAGTCGAAACTCTTGATGCTGCGTCGCTGGGGCTGTATCCGTGCAGTCAAGAAATTTCTTGAAGACCATGGGCTGGTCGTCCCTCCAAAGGATGATGATGATGATGATGATCTGTACTATCATATTCCAGAAATGGAAGAAAAGTTTGTGTCGTCTTATAACTTTGCCGACTTTCTCAAAGAAAAGGGTTTCGACATAGTCTCGACCGGGGAGTTGCGAAGGGAATATGAAAGAGTTTTCCAACTTGTCGATTTTCTTCTTGAAAAAGGGGTCTGGGAAAAAAATTCTAGGCAAGTCTCCTCGACTCCAGGAATCTCATCTGCCCAGGGATTAGCAACTGACTCTCTCATAGAAACGCCACCCGATTACTTCAGATTGACTACGCATGGTAGCAAATATCTGGCTAAACGCACTATGGAGGTGGTACGATATTTCATTTGGGAAAGCAAGCTAGAGCGGTTTTCCTACTTGGCCGGAGCTGCATGGGATTTGGAACAAATCGCGCGTAAAGCTCTTGGCAGACGGCGTGCCTGCTCCACTCGCTTTGCCCGATTACCGTCCTGTTTTGGGGGCTTGGTCGAGATATTCGAGTTCCCTTGAGACGACGTTTCCTCCGTCTTGGACATACAACGCATATTTGGATGGAAGGACATCACGCGAAGAAGATGACGCCTTCATGGAACCGATCGCCCATCAATCATCCACCTGTGCTCCGCCACAGGACGAGATGATGAAAGACAGAGACAGCGACAGCGAATCGGGATGGGAAGACGAGAGAGAATTTGTATTCCCCTCTGATACGGATCGACTGCAGGGATTGATGGACTCCCGAACGGGGCTGTTAGCAGCGGCTGGCCGCTCTGCCGTGGCGCCGGCTAAGATCGCAATGCGCATTGACCTTCGGGCCAATGCTCCATTAGCGATGGGCCAGTTTCGGACGCCAACGTTCTCAGTCCTGGTTCGTCTAATGCAGGATGTCCATCGAGACGTAGAGGGGTGATGGTAGCCAACCAGGAGCACCTAACGCAAACAACGCTCAGTTCTGGGAAAATGTGCTCTTCAAAGCTAAGCGCAGTTCTTGGGGATTTGTGGACAAAGCGGACGCAGAAGCCCGTTTCGGATGGGTTTTGACTTACATCCGAACCGGAGAATTCCCAGCCAATGCGAAGCTGGCACAGCGCCTCTTCCGAGAGACTCTATATGACTCTGCCCCAAAGTCAACGAAACACCCATACTCTCTCAAGGTCAAGTTTGACAAGGACAAGAATGGCGAGGAACTGCTAAACCCTGACCTGCATATGTGGTGGGTGATGTCGTTCTTGCAACATCATGGCGCATTGGCTGCCATCACGGCTGCTCTGGAAGATCACGACACAGACATGACGATAAAAGGGCTGTGCCATAACTACGGTATCCTGATCGCACCTCTCTAGGAAGAATTGGTGTGCAGCATGAACCTAGAGCAAGTTCAGCCCATAATCCGGAGTATCAAAGAAGCTCAGGTCGAAGGCCAGAAAGCGAAGATCGACACCGATCACAACAAGCCTTGGAGTCTCTCGGAGCTTGCTCAGCTGGCAAAAGTTCTTCACTCCACGCCAGACGTATCGATGGCTGCATGCAAGTGGATGGAGGAGACCAAGTCTGACCGGACTCTCCAGGCGGTGTTAAATCGGCTCAGGCGGATGGCAGCAGATTCAAATATCCGTTGGACTGACGAAGAGGACGAGGCGCTGAAGACTGCATGCGGGACCCATGATGAGTTGCCGGCGAAAATTTCCGGCCTCCGGTCGGCGAACAATACGGGACGATCCGATCTGGACATTATCCAGAGAATCATATATCTCGGCCTCGATCTCGCTGACGAGCCTCAACGCTCCAGCGAGAATCACTCCTCTCACTCTTCGAAAAAAAGCCACACAGAAGTCGCAACCTTGGACTCAGAGAGAAGAGGATTTTCTCGAATCCCTCCGAACGACGTATAGCAACATGAGTGAAAGATATGTTGCTTGGTTGGGCGAGTTTGGCGCTACTAGGTCGATCGACAGCCTGGGACAAAAACTCGGAAAACTTGGGAAGTCCAACAAGTCCAGTAAACAGCTTCGCGTATGGACCGAGGATGAGATGAATTACTTGCGCGAGTCCTCCAAACCTTCCGAATTCTCCAAAACGTCGAACAGGAAGCTCGGCAGGGAGCTAGCGCCGAAATGGGTTGAAAAGTTCGGATATTCGCGGCAGGCAGAGGCCATTTCCGGCAAGCTCAGTAAAATGGAACGGGAAACGAGACAACCGGAGCAACGCACGTGGAAGGATGATGAAGACAAGCACTTGTTGGACCTGATTGCCAAACCAGGGCAATGTCAGAAATTGGATCCAATGTACGCCGCATTCGTGGAAAGGTTTGGCGCAAAGCGAGGAAAGACTGCAATTCGGCACAGACTGAGAAAGTTACGAGGCCAACTCAAAGCTGAAGCGGAGCCTAACGACTCTGGGGGACGAGGACTGAGACGCACACGAGAAATGTGAGCAGGTAGGTGCAGGACCATGGTCAGGGAGGGGATGGAGCTTGCTACTTGGATTACACAAACGGACACTCATTCAACAACCGAGTAGATAGGCACTTATGCGCTGTAATCTGCACTGTCTGACACCATGATCACTTGGAGTACACGATGTTCAGTCGTACCGGAGGTTGCTCTGTGATAAGCCAGAAAACACGTGGCACCCGAAGCAAGCACCCGACAGATTCATGCATGAGGGACCGCCGAACATTGTTCTTCAAAGGTGAAAAAGGCTACAAACTCCTTTGTAGACGTAGGGATACTCCCTACGTCTACGAGAATGATTCCGGGGAGCGAATCTGCACGTGAAGAAGCCAAGGGCAGAAAGAAATCTGCTTGTCACACTCACATTTACTCTTTTAGCCCTCAGGGACTTTGTATGCAGCGTGAATGCTAAACAAATAAAACGAAAGTCCTATGTTGACACGGTACGACACATATAGATAACACCGTATCCTTCTTCCTTTTCTTTCTCCCTTTTTTTTTTTTTTTTTTTTTCCCCACTCCTTTGTCCAATTGGCGAATGTAGACTTGGGTGAAATTGGAGCTCTCCCCAGGTTGAGTCGCGCGGGTCTTTGGTAGCTCCGTGTACCGGAGGCGGGACGGAAAAGGAAGCAAGAATTAGGATGCGGTGGCTGCAGCTCGTGACAGTTCATTGGCGACGCAATCTTGGCTCGGGTAAATTGTATCGTGCATCCCGCATCCCGCATCTGCCTGCAGCGGCCGGCGCAGCGATCGCAAATGAAGCTATCGCGAATGCCAGGAACGGCAGCTGTTGCGGCAGCTGCTGCGGTTTGCAAAGGCCGGCAGCCGCGTTGCAATCGCTGCGCCGGCCGCTACGGCTGCTGCTGTAGTTGAAAGGTTGAAAAATTAGATCGCTGTGGGAAATTGGCTTTCGCACGTGACTGTTAGTAGAGCCGGCTCACCGCCTGTGATTGGAAGTCTCTAGTGGGTCTAGTTTTTTTTCTAGCCAATTAGAGGTCTAGATTCTCATGCCCCCCGTAAGACTCATGCCCCCGTATCAATTGCCCCGCTTGCCTCCGTAGAGGCGCCCTCTTTTTGCTGGACGAGATCGGACTATGCAAGCATGCCTAAGGCAAACCAGCCGCTTGAGTCATCGAGCGGGTCCGCTTTTTGGCGCAACACACCCGCCAACACCGGCTTCGCTCCGGTTCAAACCCAAACTTTGATTAGCCTCTCCAGCCTGGGCCGGTGGCGGCGCCCTTGTCTCCCCCATATATCCTTTTCCCTTTTCCTCCCGCACCCAGGCATAGATAAATTTCGTCCTTCTGACAACAACGGATTGTTCTTGTTCTTCATCCTGGGTCACGAAGCAAAGATTGGGACATTCGGATTTTCCTTGTCCTACACACCCCAACTGAGCGACTGTGCTCGCACCCGACTCTCCTCTTCTTCGAATCCTGAACTCCCGACTAGCTTCGCGATGCTCCGAAATCGCCCTGCGAAAAAGGCCCTCCGCGCCCTTGGCCAGGCGAGGGCCCTCACCACCGCGACGCGGCCCACAACCACCCTTGCGCAGGGAAAGGTGCCTTCGACGCAAAGAACGAAGACGACTGCTTCTACGTCTGCCGCGCCGTAAGTCTCTGGCCATTTCTCCGCTTGTGCCTTTGCATTCGCAACACCTCGGTGGTGGCCGGTTAAGCTTCACCGCCCGGCGACACTCGGTGCCCTTGCAGTCCTTGGTCTCGGGAGAAGCTACGAGGAAGATTGACGCGGAGCCCCGTCGCTTGCTTCACGCTTCAATTGACATTGTTTCGTTTCAAACGCATCCGCTCTGCCATCAGTTGCTAATATCTTGACAGTCAGGTTCGCCCCGTGCCGAGCCCCGCCTTCAACGTCGAGCCCGAATCCCGCAGCCATGTTCAGCCTCTTGTCAACGCCTCGAAGCCCGAGATGGATGAGTCGTAAGAACACCCTGCGCTCTCAAAACCATGAGCCTTTGCTTTGCGGAGTACAGCTACTCATGTCCTTTCAGGTTCATCGGAAAAACCGGTGGCGAGATATTCCATGAGATGATGCGCAGACACGATGTAAAGCAGATCTGTTTGTCTTCCCTTGCATTCCTCGCTCGAGATGCCCGGAGAAGGAAACAAGATCCAAGGTGCTAACTAGCTCTACAGTTGGCTATCCCGGAGGTGCTATCCTTCCCGTCTTTGATGCCATATACAACTCAAAACAATTCGACTTCGTTGTTCCGCGACACGAGCAAGGTGCCGGCCACATGGCGCAAGGATACGCTCGTGCGTCTGGAAAACCTGGCGTTGTTGTCGTCACGTCGGGCCCGGGTGCCACCAACGTTATCACGCCCATGCAGGACGCCCTCTCAGATGGCACGCCTCTCGTAGTCTTCAGCGGCCAAGTCCCAACAACGGCGATTGGCTCGGATGCTTTCCAAGTCAGTCCTTTGAATCAGATTGAAGGAAAGTAATATGCTAACCTGATGGAAAGGAAGCGGATGTTGTCAACATCAGCGCCCCTGCCACGAAGTATAGCTGCCTCGTACGCAGTGTTGCTGAACTTCCGCGTCGGATCAACGAAGCTTTCCAGATCGCCACCTCAGGTCGTCCCGGTCCTGTTCTCGTCGACCTTCCCAAGGATGTCACCGCTGGGATACTGAGAAAGGCTATACCAACAGAAGACTGTCTGCCCTCGCTGCCCTCGCTTCCAAGCGCCGCCTCTCGTGCTGCCTATCGAATAAATGAGAAGCAGCTTGATGCTTCCCTCAATCGTGTTGCGGAGCTCATCAAGATAGCCAAGCAACCTATCATCTACGCTGGTCAGGGCATTATCCAGTCCGAGGGCGGGCCTGAGCTCCTTCGCGAGCTGGCTGACAAGTGCTCTATTCCTGTTACAACAACTCTCCAAGGCCTTGGTGCATTTGATGAGCGAGATGAAAAGTCGCTTCATATGTTGGGTATGCATGGAACTGCTTATGCAAACATGTCCATGCAGAATGCCGACCTGATCATCGCCCTCGGGGCTCGCTTTGATGACCGTGTGACATTAAACGTCACAAAATTCGCACCTAAAGCTAAAGAAGCAGCAGCTAACAAGCGAGGCGGTATTGTGCATTTCGATATCTTGCCTAAGAATATTAATAAGGTTATTCAGTCAACTGAGGCTATTGAGGGCGATGTTGCTACTAATCTTAAATTGCTTATGCCTAAGCTTACTGCTATAAGCATAGAGCAAAGAAAACAGTGGTTTGATAAAATATCTGATTGGAAGAAGAAGTGGCCTTTATCTAACTATGAACGAGCCGACTCTCCGGGAGGCAACGGCCGCATCAAGCCCCAGACCGTTATTGAGGAGCTGAGCGACCTGACCAGTCAACGAGACCAAGACACAATCATAACGACTGGCGTCGGACAGCACGTGCGTTTTTCTCAAAAGCTATCAGAATTACTCCCAACTAACCTCGAGTAGCAAATGTGGGCTGCGCAGCACTTCACATGGACGAAGCCTAGACAAATGGTCACCTCGGGTGGCCTCGGTACGTCTTTTCTTATCAAGTCCCCTGTTTAAACCTTTGTTGAAACCCTCACCATCACATCACTGCCTCTGGAGTCGACTTTGCCTCTGGGTCAAGTGGCCAACACGTCAAGCCTGGTGCTAGGCCGCAGTGCTGCAGGCAGTTGTATAGCCACAAGTCTCACAATCAAACGAGGCGAGAGGTCAGAGGCCAAAGCAAGAGAGCAAGAGAGAGCTGAAGAGCTGGTCACAGTCGAGCTTTCAGCCTGTGACCGCGCTCGATGCCTGAAACATCTTGTCTCGCTCAAATTCTGGGCTCGCCGACTTGACCAACTTCGCTTCGATACACCTTTTCATCTGCACGTTGCATCGCTTCATCATAATACTGCCTCTGAGTGCTCGTCAAGGCACCCCCTGCTTTGCGTGTTGTGTTTGAGCATCGAAGTCAATGACTCTTGCGTCAGCCAAGCATGACTCTCGCCGGCACGTGCCTCATATTCCAGACGCGACGCAACCCAGTCTTTATTATATTGCCATTATCGACCAGTAGCTGAGCCATGCAACCGCTTGGTCAAGCCATGGCTGGCCTTTATCTCCTCCTGTCATCACCTCATGTCCTCGTTCTCACTCCTGAAGGGGCATTTTTGCATCAGACTCATTTCTTCGATATATTTCTCTCTGATTTCATTATTTGCATACCCTTTTACCATCACTCCACACTATTTCTCTTTCGTCATCACACTCTTTTTGAGGTGGTTGCTCAGTGGCACTGTCCTTAACCCCCACATCACGAGTTTCCTCCCCCACATTTCCTCAATTTTCAACTTTTCTGACTTTTATATACAGGAACAATGGGATACGGTCTGCCCGCTGCGATAGGTTGCAAAGTACGTGAGCATGACCTTTGAATGAAATTTTAACTGACAATGCATAGACTGCGCGGCCTGACGCCCTGGTCGTCGACATTGACGGCGACGCGTCTTTCGGCATGACTCTCACGGAGCTCTCCACGGCTGCTCAGTTCAACATCGGCATCAAGGTTTTGATAATTCGAAACAATGAGAGCGGAATGATCGGGCAGTGGCAGAATCTTTTCTATGAAGATCGCTATTCACACGCGCATCAAGTGAATCCTGACTTCGTCAAGTTGTCAGAGGCGATGGGTGTCCAGGCTCGCGAAGTCTCCAAGCCCGAGGAAGTCCGTTCCAGCCTCGAGTGGCTCATCAACACCGATGGACCAGCCCTCCTCTCCGTCGAAAGCGATAGCAAGCTCGCGCTGCTTCCAATGGTTCCCTCCGGAGCGGGCCTTGACGAGTTTTTGGTTTGGGATGCTGGTGAGTTATGACCCCTTTGTGCCGTGACTTCACAAGATTTCTGACGGGTATTTGATCGTAGAAAAGGATAAAGCTCGAAAAGAACTGATGCGGAAGCGAACTGGCGGTCTTTACGGCTCTTGAGGACAGCACGAGCAAGTATCAAGCAAGATTTATATCGAAAACCGCAATATCCTGCACATACCCGCGGATCTCGACAGCCTCATCATCTTGGATATGGTGGATGCTGTTGGACTTGCATGTTTTTTGCGCCACGTATTTGTAATCACTCTTCTTCTTCTCGCTTTTTCTCTCTCTGTCTTGCACAGAACCGCAGATTCATCTGCGTATGTGGAAGCAGTGACTGAAGAAACACAAAAGTCAACCGCGTTAGGGATACAGGAAACCAAGGAAAAAGGGAAAAAAAGGGGGCTGAGAAGCAGTATGCGTCGATGAGCACGCGCGCCGCGTATTGATGTACGTGTGTGTACAGGAGAGTGGATGTCGAAATATGCACAGGACAGAGGAGGACCCGGGACATCCGGCGAGGAGCAATTGCAAAACAGGAAAAGTAGCGCTGGAATTTCCAATATTTTGCAAAGATCGAGACCAACATTGTGTGTCATGTGGTGTATATATATCTGCAATCAGATTGGGAGCTCAGATCTCCGGAGGCAAAGCAGTTCGTACGAGCCAGCCAGCACCCCAGATACCATCGTCCATTTTCCCTTGGGCCACGTGGGTACGAGGTTCGATATCAAGTATGTAATGAGATGGAGTCTGCTGTCATTCTCCCGCCGAAAATTTCCCACAACTACAGGCGGCGCCGGGGGGTTGCGAGATGCCAAAGTCCCTGCTACATGTTTCGCAAGCAAATCGCGGTGCCCAGTTGGGTAGTGTCATTCATGTGTTGCACACATGCTCCCTAGGTTCCAAAAGTCTTGGTGCACCTCTCGCACTCGGGGGCCAGTGATCCTCGTCATCCATATGATCCTCATAGTCGGACAGATACCAAAAAGGTATCGTCACACCACTGGCACTCATACATAGAGAGCTACTTAACGAGACCAGTTGATGAGAGTCGGTTGTATACTCGTTCCACACTGTGGGAACAAGAGCAATTATTAGGTTCAGGTTAGTGATCCTACATATCTGCTGATGGAGAAGCCCAGCTTTAAGTGAGTGCGGCGGGGTTGTGGAAAGAAAGATCGGAAACAATGTGATCCGATCCGAGACATTAGTTGTGGGATCGTCGCCTCGTCGGCTGACCCATAATTGCCTGCCTTTCATGAATTCATTGGATTACTACAGCCAATAAGTGCTTGTTCGGTTTTGCGACGAGTTTTGACAACGAGCCACATCCTTGCATTCCTGGCTTCACTTTTTTTTCATCATGAACAAGACAAGAACTCTTTATGAAAGGTCAAGTTTTCCCTGGTAGATGCCTGGGAAAACTCTACCATCTGTGTCAGGTACCAAACACTGGAATTGGTTGTCTATGATTGACCCGTCACCTGTTCGCAATGGTGGCCCAATTCGAATTGACCGACGCCCGCAATAAGCTCGAGGACCTCTCCGGGGTTGAGCTCAAGCCTGGCGAGAACCCTTACACGGCACTCATCAAAGCTTGCAACGACAATCCTGTGAGTAGTGACGCTGCTGCTTCGATGAACTTGTGCAGCTGATTTCTGACCAGGCCGACATCCAAACCCTCTACTCTGTCCACAGGTTAAAGAGGAATGCGCAGCAGGCTGAAAAGTTCCTGGCGTCCGACTTTAAAGAGCTCATCATCGACCAGTACCTGCTGAGATTAGAGGACAAGATTATCGAGCCTGGTTTTCGTGATGAGAGGAACTGCTTGGTCTTTTGGGCGAGACCCCCGGACCATGTCATTAGGTTGGCGGCTAAGTTGCAAGAGTTGCTCAAGCAAGCTGCGCCCAGTGAGTCGTCCTAGACCACACGAGTAGCTGAGCCCATACTGACAGCTCCAGATATCTGGCTCATGCCTACACATAGAATGCACTTGACAACCCTCGAGGTCGCATTCTCAAAGACACCCGACGAGATTGCTTCCCTGGTCTCTACCCTCCGGCCGTCAATCCCTTCCATCGTCAACTACCCATACTCTCATAGATCGCGCCTCGTCAAGCCCATGGTATCCTACGATCTATCCGCCTTTGCCGTCTCATTCCTCCCCGCCTCGGGGGAACCATCCCTCTCACCACCCGTCGTAGAGCCTGTCGCTACGGAAGGCATCACGCAGGGAGATGAATACACCTACCATCACCTCCGCCGCGATGTGTTCGACAAGGTGCAAGAGGGCGGTGTCGAGGTTGGCTCGAGATACCAGGTTCCCAGTGCGCATATCACCCTTGGACGCTATCTGAACCACCAGGACCATGATACAGCCGAGAAGAGGGCGAGCTGGGTCCAGGCCATCGACAGGATCAACGAGTGGCTGGAGAAGGAGGTTTGGGATAACCCCGAGTCTGAGTTCATTGGCGAGTGGATTGTCGGCCAGGAGAAGGGGTTGGATGCGCGAAACGGTACGTTGTGGTATGGAGGTGGCAGAACCATCATGCTGGGAGAAGGGTTTTAGAGATGCAGTTGTCACAATAGATCTTTAAACCTTAGTAGATAGACCTATACAAGTCTTGGGCTGATGCTTTTCAACCCTGATATGAACCATCAATCACGCCATCAACTTCTTGGAAATCTTTCGACCTAATCTCGACGTGAACCCTGACCTCCTGAAGCGCCTGAGCCCCTTTCCGACACTCTCGTCTTTCTTGCATTGGTGGACAAATCTGTTGGTGCAGCCACAGAGATTTTTTTTATTCATTCCCTATGAAACATTCCTCAACCGAGGACATGTACCTCCCTTCGCCAGTTGTCCATGATGCCCAAATGCCGCCGAGGTTAAGCATGAGAAAATGGTGACCCGTGAGACCCCAAACACAAAGCACTTAGAACACCAGAGCCGCACCCTTCGTCTTCTTGTCACCACTAGAGTCGTTGTTAGCATGTCATCATTTCCCATAGAGTCCCAGGTTCACGTACCCCAGCTCAAAGTGCTTGCATCGCTTCAGCGCCAGCTGCAGCTTGGTCTTGCACTTGACGCACTCCAGTCGCAACACAACCTTCTTGGTGGTCTTGGCCTTCTTGTGGAAGACGGGCTTGGTCTGACCACCGTAACCCGACTGCTTGCGGTCGTATCGTCGCTTTCCCTGGGCGAACAGAGAGGCCTTGCCGGCCTTGTACTGGGTCACCTTGTGCTGGGTGTGCTTGCGGCAGTCCTTGCCCTTGCAGTAGGTGTTGCGGGTCTTGGGAATGTTGACCTGCGGGTTTTCCAACGTGTTAGCGACCTGGTCATCTGTCAAGTCTCGAAATGTTTCCGTCGTCCGCCGCACGAGACAGTCTGGCAAAGTGGTTGGATAGTCATCGCAAGTATTGCAAAAGCGCAATCGGCATTGCGTAGTCGGCTTGTCGTCGATGCTCGGGGTTGGTTGTCGATGATGGCGCGTATCGTGTTCCTCCCACTGCCTCAAAATTTCATCCCACTTTCTCGTAATTGACTGTCATCGTGCGGGCGGGCGACGGGCGCATGGCTCGAGAAAAGGGGCATCGCATCTCTAAGGGCATCCTGATGCTGATCAAGAGGCCTTGGGCTGCTGTTCTGACGTACCATTTTGGCGACGTTGTGCGGTGCCGTTCCTTGGGTGTTTGGTGATGCAAAGTTCCAAAGACTGGGCGAAATTGGGGGAGGTTTTGGTGATTTCTCGCTTTGTGGGCAACTAGGGTCGGCGCTTGGCCCCATCGGGCGGTGTGGCTCGCTTGCACCAGCCACAGCGCTGCGCCTGACTTTTAGGGCATCCATGATCAAACGCCTCACCTCGGTGAGGCTAGGGCCAGGTACGTACCTTCCGGAACTCTCACCCGGCCCCCACGAAAGGACAGACTGGACTTGAGGCCCCACCATAGGATCTCGCAGGCGCATCACCAAGGTGTTCTCAAGGGGCCGTTTCGATTTGTTTGTAAGACGACCGTTATACAAGAGAAAAGCAATTACCGAAACCATAGTCGTCAAGATGGATCCCTACTCAGCCGAGGGCGAATTGATCAACATCCACAACCACTTCCACCAGGGCCAGTACCAGGAAGTCGTCGACTTCGACACCTCGTCCTTCTCCCCTGAAAACGCCCTGCCCACGCGCGTCCTCGTCCTCCGAGCCCGACTGGCCCTCGGCCAAGCTGAAGATGTCCTTGCCGATGTGAAGGGAGAGACGGAGCCTGAGCTGGAGGCGCTGGGTGCCTTGGCCGAGTTCAACCTTGGCAAGGCCGATTCCGCTGTGCAGACGATCGAGAAGCTGGCGTCGTCAGCGGGCGACAACTCAACTGTCCAGATTATCGGGGGAACAGTCCTTCAGGCTGCTGGGAAGTCTGAGGAGGCACTGGCGCTTCTTACGCAGCACCAGGGAAGCCGTATGTTTGCTGGGGACGCTGCATCATGCTTCTGGCTTGCGCTGACCGCTGTTGTTAGTTGACGCTGTCTCTCTGATCGTTCAGATCCATCTGCAACAAAACCGAACCGACCTCGCTTTGAAGGAAGTCACTGCTGCGCGACGGTGGGCTCAGGATAGCCTTTTGGTGAACTTGGCTGAGTCGTGGGTTGGATTGAGAGTGGTAAGGACTATTCGGCTCTCGTATGAAGGAGCTTGGCTAAGACTATCTAGGGCGGAGAGAAGTACCAGCAGGCGTTCTACGTTTTTGAGGAGCTTGCGCAGGCCCCCTCTACTTCATCAGTGCGAAGCCTCGTCTCACAAGCTGTCTGCGAGCTCCACCTCGGCAGGACAGAAGAGGCCCAGGCCGCTCTGGACCAGGCTCTGGAGAAGGACCCTAACTCCGCCGATGCCATCGCCAACCTGCTGGTTCTGAACGTGATTGCTGGCAACAGCTCCGAGGAGCTTACCGAGTAAGTTTGATTTCATTAGAGGTATTTCATAATACTGACACGCTCCTAGAAAACTCAAGACCGCCAACCCTAACCACCAATTCCTGACGGATCTGGAGGAGAAGAGCGCCCTGTTCGACAAGGCCGCGACAAAGTACAGCCCCAAGGTCGCCGCATGATTGACCCGAGGGTGTATGAATTGATAGATTTTAATGACGGGCGCATGGTTGGTAGAGGATCGGAATTCCTTGGCGACAGCTGTCGAGATCTTGCCTACGAGTTGCTGTGAGAGTTGGCCTCTGAGCGTCTCCATCAGATGTTGGTTTCTAAAAAGCACTGACAAATGGGTTTATGTGATTAAAATAGACCATAATCCCCCCTTGATTTGGGCCGTCTTTCCAATAGTGATAATGGGCTGTGAATACAAAGCTCGTCTCCAGACCCGTTATTTTGGTCATTCCTAGGATTATGCGAGGTGATGCTTTAGAGAAAGGAGTTCGCCATGCAATGACCAAGAGCATTACTTGTGGTATTGTGTGTGACATTTTCGAAGCCATCGTATCATCCTCAGCAATTTAATGACGGAATGGCATCCAGGACCCTGGCACAGCACTAGGGAAGCTTCATTTCTCCTGTTTCGCTGGGTTGGAAGCTCTAGTAGAATTGCTGACTTGGACTGGCCTGAAAGCTTATACAAGGATAGAGTCAGGTTGAGTTGAGGTGGTTATTCGCTCGAGGCTGCCAATTGGGCATCAACATGAATCCCAAAACCGTCATCAGCTGAAGATGTTGGCACTGAATGAGTGACTAAAAGGTGTTTGTGTTTGAGGACTCTCGAGTTTCCGTGATACACGAGAGTAATATATTCAGGCGGACGGCTATCTAAACCGTCAGGTCTCTTAAGAAACCCCCATACCAAATCAGGAGCCCCGTTCTATCGCCGTCAATCCTGAACACTCGTGATAATAAAGTCTCATGTTCCCATGTCATAAAAAATATCGTGACAGCCTACACGAAACTCCCGGATTTCCCAGCCAAGATATCATTTCGCTAACGCTCGACTCGGCCCTGAAGCCCTCTTACAAATCTTTTGTCGTTAAATCGCTCGCTCACTTCTTCTTGTTGGGGAACTTGGGAGCGCCAATGTCGCTGCCACGCAGCTTGACGTTGAGCACCCGCTCCATGGCGCCGAGCACCTTCTGGTCGGGTGCGGCAGTGCCTCGCTCAAAGTCGGCGACGATGGACTGGGTGGTATTGCACCGGGTGGCGAGGTCCTTCTGTGTCATCTTGGGCTCCACCTGCTGTCGAGTCTTGGAGATGACGTCGCCAACATTCTTGCCGATGGTGTTGGGCTTGATGATGTCGTCGGATCGGTCGACCTTGGTCATGCGCTGGCCCTCGGGAGCAGAGCCCTGTGAACGTGTTAACAAATGTTGGGACGGCACCTGGCCTAGGAAAAGGGCGAGAAGGGCAAAAGGGTACATACAGCGTTGGCAGAAGCGTACTTCTTCTCGGTGGTGAGGCCACCAGCTCGCTGAGCAGCGCTGAGGGCGGCCTTGCCTCGAACAACGGTCTCTCGCTGACCGGCACCGGGGCCACGAGTGCGGCTACCGATCTTGGTGACGTTGTCCCAGTCTTCAGACATGTTTGCGGTAGTGAAGGTGGTTGTGGGATGTGATATGGGTGGTAGTGAGTTGAAAGAAGTCGAGGTCGAGGCGAGGGAGGGAATTTGTTGTTTGCAAGAAGTTGAATACAGAGACGAGGGAGGTTCCGGCGTCAAGAATTTATGGAGAAGGTGATGGAATGGATGGAGGGGGACTGACTCAATCGGCGGGACAGCCTGAAAGGCAGTTGGCGGGGGTTGGAGTGGCACTCACGCCCCGTGCGCCGGTGGCCTCTCCTTGCGCCTCTTTGTCCTGCTGGCGGCAGACTAATCCGGCGGTAAGGCTGTGTGCTGAGCTGCAGGGCCTGGAGTTAACGCACTGCAGGCCGCGAAGTTTTTCAGCGCGCACCGCCACTCGGTGGCTCGCGTGCTCGCCCCCTTCTCAAAGCCCGTAGAATGTGCTAGAGTTCTGGACTTTTGGACCCCTTGCACCCGCTGGGCAGCAACGGCGGCTTGGAACACGGGAGGCAAGGATTGTTTTGCCGGGGATCGGAGGCGGCTAGCCCGGCCCTCCGGCTGACATAAGGCTGTTATTCTGCTGTCCTTGTCCAAAGTCCGGCGTGACTAACGAGAGAAGTCTTATCAAAGTGGCCTCCTGTCGTCGCTGAGACGATGACGACAAAGCGGGACCCTGAGAGAAGTGATGCGCTCATCACACACTCGACTCCATCGTCGAATTGATGACTAAGGCGGCTCGCTTGCCGTTTCTCTACTTGCAGCTGGAGTGCACTACAACAACCTTGATGGACAAGCTTAGAACAATTGACGTAGCATTGGATTCTTGTAAAGGCCAACAACTCTAGATATTCGATTTCTTCCCCTCTTCTTCTCGTATACGGCTCTCACCTGAGGTGGGCTGAGAGTCTTGCTTCAACCTCGTCAAACAACAATGCGCATACTTTGAGCATTAAGTTCCGTCTCATGGACGGCCTCTTCGAGGACTCGCCGCTTCTGTCGGTGGTCCTCGCCGGAGACCTAATTGATCGTCTTCTTGATCATTGGGCATCGTCTGCGGTCGCGGCCTTTGCAGTTTCGGCGTATTTCACCATATGCGGAAGCGTGCTCGATTTCTGGCTGACCTTGGGCTTCGTTGGCTGGAGCCATCCTTCTACGGTTGCCTTTCTTTTCAACTATCTAAACTTGAGGCAGTTTGGAATTTTGGCCTGCATCACTGGCGTAGCACTTGTGCTCGGTTACCAGTTATGGTCCCTGGCTAAAACCGCCACCGGTTCCAGTCGCCCGTCCCTGATCCCCAGTCGCACAACACATACACGGCTCTTCCCCAAGAAGCACTCATTCTCCTATTCATACCTAGTTGTCGGCGTCCCCGTCGGCTTTTCTGGAAATGCGAATGGCATGGTATCTGCCAACGTGCCTGGTACACCGTCTTGGCTATCCTACGTCTTTGGCCGAAGAGCGTGGTTTGATGTTAACGCAGCCGACCACCTTCAGCGAGGACACGCTGATGATGGGCTGCGCGTCAAATTGGACAGTTACTTGAAGTCTCAGGTTTGGGAATACATCATGTCCATATCCGAGAGCGGATACTGATAGAAACAGGATGTCGATCCTCTGGAATATCCTTATGCTTATCTTGTCACTGCTGCACGATTTCTAGGCTATCACTTCAATCCGGTATCCTTCTGGTTTCTCTACTCTACCGAGAAAGTCTTGTCAGCCATTGTCCTCGAGGTAAACAATACATTTGGCGAGAGACGGCCCTATCTGGTCACACGAGACTTTGAAGCAGAGGCCAAACACATCCAGGATGGCACTACTGACAGCGAGCGTAAGGAGCCTCAGCGTGCTCGAGTGAAAGCCTCCTGGAAGAAGGATTTCCATGTCTCGCCCTTCAACTCCCGCAAAGGATCCTACTCGTTGCTTGCTAGCGACCCCCTTGGCCCCGACATGGAAGGCTTTCGTGGAATCGACATCTCGATCAACCTTTCTTCATCCAAAGGACAGCCCAAGCTCGTTGCGAGACTCTTTTCTGAAGGAGAAGCTCTTGACCCCAATGATTTGGACGCTATTCAAAAAGCCAGGTTTCTTCTGAGATGGGTTTGGGTGGGTTTCATCACCTTTCCTAGGATCGTCAAGGAAGCGGCTGTTCTGTTCTTCAAGCGTGGGTTACATGTCTGGTATCGGCCAGAGCCTCTTAAGGGGACAACGGCGCGCTTGGCTGACAAAACAGAAACGCTCCTGGAGGGTGTATTTCACCGATATCTTGAACACCTCGTTCAACAATCGCCAGCCCCAATTACAGTCAAATACATACCAAGTGGTGTTGCTGAAGCGGCTGAAGAAGTCTTCAGTTCTCCATCAGCGACCGATTCACCTAAGACTGCAGATAACGTTGAGATCAAAGTTCTGACTCCAGTCTTTTACTCGCGCTTCGTCCATTACGCACACGATTTCGAGGCGGTTTTCAGTGAGCTGGCAGAGAGCTGTACCTTTTGGGTCGACAAGCCGGAGTTATTACCAAAGATATTTCTAAAGAAGGCTTCACCTCCACTACATGCGTCCAGCCTTGTCGACTTTATCTACTTTCAGTTAATCAAAAACCTGCGAAGGCGGCCGGAGAAGATCGAGAGGCCGTTGACATCTGCCGATAGTGTGTCGCCTTCCCCAAAGGGTCTGGACATTCGGGATTTCCGCATGTCATCGATGGATGCCTTCGTCCTCGAACAAGACGACACGAGACTAAAGAAGGCGTATCGAGCGTCTGTTGTTCGACTATTTGTTGCCGACCGTATCGCCTTTGGGAACACGGATTTGCTTGGCATGATGGAACTTGTGGCAAGGGTGGGTGCATCATGGCTTCTAGCGTCCCTCATCGACCAGGCAATTTTGGGCTTCTCATGATGAAGGTTACCCCGATGGACACAGAACGAAGCATTGGAATTTCTCACAGCCGGTTATCACGAGGCAACAAGCGACTAAGAGTCGATTTCGATCAATCTTCCTCCCGTTCGAAGTAGTGCTGATGTGAAGGGCGAAAAGGAAACACAAATCAGCCTAAACCGGCAATCCGATGCGCTTTTACATTGACCAATCAGCAGCATGGCCGGCTCTTGATGACGGGCTCCCCGCTGCCCCGCGACTTTCATGATGCTTCTGGTCAAGCAGATGGAGCTGGTGGAGAGCTTGCTGCGTCGGTTGAAACATTTGAAACTGAAAATCTTGGCCAAAGATGGCCCGGGGGACCCCTTGACCGACACGGCACGACACGACATGGACATTGCAACGCCAGACGTTGGCGCTGACCTGGGGGTCAATTCCAAATTGTGCCAATTCCAAATCTCTCGAGCCCCGCTTTGTCTATCTGCAGGCTTGGGGACCTATCGAGGAATGACAAATTCCTAGGTCACACAGCAGTTCTGTTCCATCGCGTTGGGGTTACTGCAGGGGGGCTTTTTATGCTGCATCCCGGCGTTCAATGAGCTAAGGCTGACGAAGGGGGACGCCAATGAAGCGATGCTCGAGCTGTTGACCAAGCTGCCCCGACGACCCGGACAACTGGAATACCTGGGTTGAGGCTTGGGAATATTGCGAACTAGCAACAATGGCTTATTACGAATTATCGAAACTTGCCATGGCTTTGGTTAGCTGAAGTTCAACTACAAAAGACGGCATGGCCCTCACTGTTCATCACAAGTTCCCGCTTGTACTTGAGACCTGCAGCTCTTTGTCCACACCGTCTCGGTCGCTTGGAGATTGATCTTCCTCAACGTCATCCAATCGCAGCCCCACCATCGAGCTCCCCGTCCTCATCCATACCGTCACTCCCAAATCTCACCTTGTAAAAGGTCGGTACTTACCTTACCCCGCTATAGCCCCTCAAAAGCTTCCTGGAGCTCCTCACAGCTTTAAAGGCACCTTCTTTTCTCTGCCAGACCTTCTTTTCTTTTCTGCTTGAACACTCAATTGCTGACTTTGTCCTTTGATCACAGCTTTTTTTTAACTTACATCTATATCCATCAAGCTATTGCTACATATCAACATGCCTCTCTCCGGACACTGCCTCTGCAAAGCCGTCACCTACAAGGTCGACATGGACGAGCCCCTTCTCGTTGGCTACGACCACTGTGACGACTGCCAGCGTCAGAGCGGTTCTACCTACTGTACGGTTCACCTCATTGTCTAAGAAACTTCTCCTTGAGATGGTTCTCTTAATGCTAACATCACTGTTTCTTCAGCCCTCGTTGCTGTTGTCAAGAAGGACAAGCTCACCCTCAACGGCCCCGTCAAGACCTACTCTGGCAGCAAGGGCTCTTCCGGCAACGTCGTCCACCGCCTCTTCTGCTCCGAGTGCGGCTCTCCCATCGCCCACGACCCCGACGCCGCTCCCGAGATTATTGCCCTCAAGGCCGGTACCCTCGACACCGAGATCAAGAAGAACCTCAAGCCTGTATGCTTCCCCCCAGGTGCTTGCTAGGGAAACAGTGTGAAAATGGCTGACATCCAATTGTAGGACACCGAGATCTGGACCGTCAGCAAGATGCCCTTCTGCCAGGAGCACCTCGCCAAGCCCTTCTCCCACATGCCCGAGTAAACAATGGCTTCTTGCGAAGCAATGATGCTGACGAAACTGATGATGCTTGATGAGGCGTGAGGTGATTGGTGGGTGTTTTGAATCAGGGGTAGCTCAAAGTCTTAATGAGATAGTTGATGAGATGAATAAAAAGTCATCGTTACAAGTTGTCTTTGCTGCACTAAAATCTTGTGAGGTCTTATATACATTGTCAAGCCTTGAATTATCTGATGTGGCTTGCTATCAGGTTTCTCGAAAGCCAACGAGCCCGATATCATGATAGTGACTTCTTGTGTAAACTCACATCTTTCTCATCATGACTTGTGCGGAAGCAAAGTCCGTATCATTAATTCCGCGAGGGTATCTAGCTAACTCATTCTAGTATCGTTAAAAGTTCCACTCTAATTTACGAACAAATCCATGTCCATATTTTCGTTCCCGAGACTCCATCTAATATCATCATAAGCAACCCGCTCTATACAATAATCAAACACATAAACACCGCTGCAAGACCTGCCAGCATCAGTGCCGGCCTCTCCCGCACACTCACACCAGCTTTGGGGAACTCCTTCTGCACGCGTCCAGTCTCGCTGGCCTGCACGGTGAAGCAGCTCGCCGTACCGCAGTCGTATCCATCGGGGCAGCATCCTGCCACGGGCCCGGCGTCTTTCCCGCAGAGGAACCAGCCATCTGCGCAAGTCGACGAAGCGCCTGGCGCCGGAGGCGCGTCGGTTGCGAGAATCACGATGGTAGCACCGTCTGTGACGATGGTGGTCGACGGAGCTGGACAGTCGTGCACGTCGCAGTCTCGATCGGTGCGGCAGCAGCCTCCGCCGTGGGTGGCCAGACACCCGTAGAAGCCTGTTGGGCAGCCCGTCTGAGTATCGCCGCTTTCAGTGGAAGTCGCCGAGGTGCCGGTAGGGCGGTAGGGCGGTGCGCCGGTGACTGAACCCGTGGCTGTCGCGGTCACGGTGTCGGTCTCGGGTTCGGAGGTCGACTCTTCTGAAGCTGTCACGACCTCGGTGGCTGTCTGTGTGGTGGGCTCTGCTGAGGGCCTCTCGGTCACGGTCAGGGTGACGACGACAGTAGAAGGACTGCCCCCGATAATGGTTGTTTGGGTAGTCGTGATGGTCCTTTGTGTTTGACCCTTGGTGGAACTCTGGACGTTAGTTTTCGTTCGTGTGGCAGAGGCACTGGGAACGCC
Source organism: Fusarium setosum (assembly GCA_013623625.1). Classification (NCBI taxonomy): domain Eukaryota; kingdom Fungi; phylum Ascomycota; class Sordariomycetes; order Hypocreales; family Nectriaceae; genus Fusarium; species Fusarium setosum. Next base: position 14,620 of record JABFFE010000347.1, on the reverse strand, counting down.
TATGCTTCAAGTTAGCACACACACCCAAGTAAAGCACACGAGTTAGGATTTCACTTACAACCCAGCCCTTCACACACAAAGCCTGGAATACAGCATCCGCCACCAAGCTCCTCTGAACAGCTCGTAGCACCAGAAGGGCATGCGCCAACTCCTCCTCCACAGGATGCTCCATCAGGGCAGCAGGCGACACCTCCGGCCACGGCGTCCCCCACGTCGACGCAGTATGTCCCCTCCTGGCAGCACTTGACGTCAGAATCGACATCAGAGCAGCTGTTCATGCCCTCGGGACAAGACTGCCTCCTCTGTAGTAAGGCCAAAGCCTCAGCGGCGCGGCGTAGCACGCTATCCTTTCCCTCATCGCTATGAGGCGCAAACGCCGGGCGGTAGAAGCGCTCGGTGCCGTTGAGCGCTAAAAGATCCTCGTCCTGCTCGTCAAGGAACGAAGCCGCAGCCGCAGCAGCTTCTCGCGGAGAGAGAACGTGCAGGGGCGCAAATGCGAGGTGCTCGCGCAGAAGCTTCTCGTTGGAGTTGGGCGTAAGCTTCCTCACAGCTGTCGGCGAGCTTGCTTCGGCGGAGGCGTGGGATAGCAGGAGGATGAGGAGGGAGGCCGGAAGAGCGAACAAGGAGCGCATTGTCGTAAGAAATTGAGATGTGAGGAATGCTACAGTCTCAGGCCTAATCTCCAAGCTGTGGACGGGATAGGAGCTCTGGCTGGCTTGTCGTGGGGGCTGCTGCAGTGTAGCTATGTGTTGGCTGTGGGAATACGAACGAATGAATGACTCTTTTACACCGCCGCTCAATGGACCGCGTCAGCCGAGGATAAATGAGTGTGTAAGAAAAAAGTACAACTTCTTGTTTCTATGAATACGGGATATTTTTACGAGGAGACGACAAATCATGCGAGGGATAGTACGTCAGGCTGCTGATGTGGCATAGCACGGCACGGCAGCTCAGGCTTCCTTTTTTAGGTGGTGTTGTAAACAATTTGGGTGGCTGGGAGACCGGTCGGCTCAGGGAGGGACAAGAGCTGGGGGAAGAGGATGACATCGGGCCACGGGATGGCTGAGTCGGTGGGCATTCCCGGTAAAGCGGCTCAGAAGGGTCGAATTTGACTCGACAATTCTGATAAAAACATGCATGCTGGGCATGAGAGCGCTGGAATAATAAAAGAACGTACCTAGTTGCAAGGTTAACATTGAAGGGTAGAATCATGATGGCGGGACACCAGGCACCGTCATGCAGGGGGATCAGCCACATTGACAGGGCACGGAATCGAGACCTGCATATCATGACGACTTATTTTCCGAGCATCTAAACCTCATTTTATCCTATTATACATCGTGATTTTACATGGATGACATGGCATTAACCCCGTATATCCAAGCGCCGCCCAAATGCATTCATACTAGTATCGTACATGAATTGGTACAGATGATATGTGGTGATTGGTGTCAGTACACGAAAAGCCACTTAGAAAACCATCTCGGCATTCTCGGGCTTCGGCTTTTCTTCCTCTGCTTTCTTGTCCGTTTCGACTTCTTCCAGCTTCTTCTCCTCGGTTTCCTTGCCATCAGATAGGTTTTCGCGCTCAATGTGCTTCTCCTCCGTGTTGCTGATCGTAGGTTTGCTCTCCGCCTCCAGAGTCTCAACCGGAGCTTCAGCCTCCACAGTCTTGACCTCGGCCTGAGGCTCCTTGACGAACGAATGGCACAAGAGTCCAGCTGCAACGCTCACGTTCAAGCTGTCGACACAGCTGCCCTGCACAAACCGAGGAACTGATAGTTCATAGTCAGCAGCCACCTTGAGTGGTTTGGCTAACCCGTGTCCCTCGTTTCCAAGAACAAGGAGACAAGGATGCTCGTTGAGCGGACTCTCAACCTCGATAGCGTCTGTCGAAATGAACTTGTCTCCATGCTTCCGAACCAATTTTCGGTCTGGGGGTGCCACTGCGGCAAATGTCTTCCACCCAGCTTTCTTCGACTCCTCCATGAATCTGAGAGGGTCATCGACTGTGAACAAAGAGATCTCCTCCACTGCACCGGCTGCAGATTTGAGAGCCACAGGTGTCAATGTGGAAGACCCCCGATTCGTGATGCCGACTGCATCAATACCGAGATAACTCGCGGTCCGGATAATACCTCCCAGGTTGCCAGGATCGATAATCTCGTTGAGCAAAAGCACAAAAGGCTTGGGCATGACATCGTTGGCTCGTCGAATGAAGCTGCCTGTGCCATTGATCGCCTCCTCCTCTTTGGTCTGGAAGTCCACTTCTACATGGAACCCCAGACGTGCAGGGGTTTCCTCCAGCTTGCCCAGTGACCTGATGGGCAATTGAGGTAAAGGAGAAGCCTCGAGCACGAAGCCGTTATGAGGTCGTCCCGTGCTCATCTTGTCCATCAGTCGCTGCTCCTCGGTAGGCACAATCGTGATGGGAACACCATGCTTCTCCGCCAGTCGGGTCATGATAGTGTTGTCCTTGTTGTCCCTGCGGTTCTCCCCACCGTAGATGTAGAGGTTGTATAGCTTTCGCCTGCTCTGCTCAAGTGCTGCCCTGACTACTGATCGTCCGTAGAGGAATTGAGAAGCAGCCGTGGTGTACTTGATCGTCATGGGCATCATCTCCTTCTTGCGCCCGCGCTTTGGAGCCAGTTCGCCAGCAGGGTCCTCATCCTGATCGTTCCATCGCTCAGTCCGGGCTTTGTCCTGGCGTGGGTAATCGCCGCGGTCTGGTCGGTCAAACCGTCGTGGAGTGTCCTCACGGGGCCTGGTATCGCGTTCTTGCGGGTCAAATCGTCGTTCCCGGCGAGCCTCACGGAATGACCGTGGTTGAACGGGTTGTTTAATGGGTAGGTTGTCTGCCACATCCTTGAGTTCCCCATACTTCAGTTGGTACACCAAGCTCTTCTTCCCAAAATCGTTCTCTGGGTCTGTAAATCGTTTCCTCCGAGTTCGACGACCGCTCTCATCAGCTTCTTCTTCGGCTTTTTGCTCTTCCATCTTCTTGCGCAACTTCTTCCTTAACTTCTGTTCTTGGCGCCAGGACCTGGTACCATCGAGGGCCCTCGAGTTGAACTTGTCCATAAACTCATCTCGACGGGTTGGGGCCTCTCGGCGAGGTGGGGCGGCTGATGATCTTCGTCGAGGCTTTCTATCAGATGCGCTGCGGTCGCGTGATTCCCTCGAGTCCCATACAGGACGGGGATGAGCTTCTCCATATTGAGCCTTCTCTGAATTCCGTAGCCCTCGGTGTATGGCTGAAAGACTCTTTGTGCGGAGCAGGATTCGAGAGGGGTGTGATTGGGCGGGGGAAATGCTTGGGAACGGTCGGCATAGGGCGACAGCCCTCAATTGTGCAGAACGAAACATGGCATAACGTGGCCTTGGTTTTTAGCCAAAGATCTTTTTGAATGCTCGATTTTTGGTTGTAGTTGAAGATCGCTTTTAGTTGGATTGCACCCCCCAGTCTCTAGAACTTTTTCTGCCGAGTCTTTACAGGGGTGTCACGGGCGGTGAGTGTTGTTCTAGGCTCATGATTGGTCGCAACTTCGTCATTCACCCCAGCACATAAGGTCCGTCGGCTCGTGTTAATGGGACATAACGCGTTGGGATGCGACCATCGCGTTCCCAGATGCAAACGAAAAGTGAATTACATTTATTAACTCGACAACAGGAGCCTCGCTATGGTTTCCTAGCCCGAGTGAATATGCCGCCAGGTCATTTTTACCCCTCACAACTCGGGACCACAGATCTGACCTCGACCTTTCAAATATCTCCCGCGATACCAGGGTCTACACACGCCCCACGTCTGCCCTCGATTGACGCTGACGCACGACTCGACCGAATGCGCTGCCGGTAATGGAGGCCGATGATGTTTTTTACGAGTCCCTCGAGGGTATCGAGAACCACAATGGCGTTCAAGATACCGACATCGATCGGTCGCTACAGCGAGTCCTCGAGGACCTTGGCGATGCTCCCGCGACAAACACTACAGCGCCGCCTCACGATGAGCCCGTGTCAGATGGAGAACAGATCCTGGGAGAAGAGGAAACTGAGCAGAAGGATGATGTGATCCAAGAGTCACAAAGTTCTACCCCCGCACGAGGCTATAGGATCGAAGTCGCGATTCCTGAGATGCCGTTGGAGAAGCGCATGGAATATTCTGTTGTCCGCAGTGATATCATCGAGTCTGTTCTTGGAGAGCTTATAGCCAAGCGGGGCCATGTCAGCTATAATGTCGAGTTTACAGATGGAAGAGAAGAGCTGGTAGGTCAATCGTTTTCATTCAGAGGATTCGGACAATGGGATGCGCATGCTTTTACGAGAGTCATGATGCCCGTTGAGGAGCATAACGGGCGCTGCTGGCAGCAGCAGCGAGTGCGGGCTATTCAAAAACCCCTATCCACACAATACAATAGGCGGCCTATTGTCAGAAGCCTCCGCTATTCACTGTTGACCTTGAAATCCTCTTCTCCCCTCTTGCGCGGCCCCGCATATATTCTCCTCCGATCCCATTTCTCCCAACTCCTACTCCCCCCTGCCTTCAGCACTCCCTTCTTCTGCTGCACACACTCTTGATCAGCAACTGGATCGCTAACCTATCGTCAAGTTATCTTTTATCGAACTAGTTGCCTTGGAGAACGGAAGAGTAGCGTTAGCCCGCTTTAACCAAGGACTTGGGCCGCTCGATACCGAAGCAATGGCTACATCTCGAAAGCGAAAGCGCGAGCCCGAGGATGAATGGCAGTCTGAGCAAGAGTCTGTTGCCTCTGCTGACCCCATGGAGATCGACGAGGATGAGGACGAAGACGAAGAGCCCGTCCGTACTAGGCGAGCGCCCAGCCATCCAGTTCGACGTCTTCGCTCCAGAGAGACGACAAAGCAACTGTCTCGCAGTCCCTCCATCCTGATTGATAACGACGATCTGGATGACCTCAGACCAGAACCTCCAGCCCTTACTAGATCGCTCAGAACACGACCACCGAGGCAGATGACCTTGTCCACTATGTCCTTTAAGAATGGCAATAGTAGTCAAGATCAGGACGAACTGCTTCAAGACCATCCTCATCCGGCCTCGTCAGGAGAGGAGGATGATGACTTCATGCCGGTTATTTCAGACATTACCCCAAAGAAAGGACGACCCAATAAGGCACGACAACGGTCAAAACGCCTTCAAACCCTGAGCATGCGATACAAAGCGCAATCACGATCACAGGCTACAACGCGCCAGAAGTCCCATGACTCTGACATCGAGTTTGAAGCGCCCCGTCGTTCCTCAAGAGCTACTCGAAACACGGTCAACATGCGAGATGATGCCCTAATGGACGAAGACTCATTCTATGTCGTCGATGACAGGACTCCCGGCGCACCCAAGATCAGCTCCGTCAGGGAAATTTTCCAACCCCTCCCTCCGGACTCGCCTTTCGCTTCAATGCACATGGAGAGCTGTCACACTTGCGGTGCCTCGCGGAATAGGGGACAGATGGTCTACTGCCAAGGCTGCACCTTGTCCTACCACAAGAGTTGCCTCGGGTTTCGCAGTGCGCGCGAACACATGGTTACCAAGGTCGGTGAAGACAACTTCGTCTTGCAATGCAGGTTCTGCATAGGCGTCTCAAGGAAAAAGGACGGAAATGCTCCTAAGCATAGCATGTGTCAGGGCTGCAAAGGTAAAGGCCGCGCCTGCTCCGCCTTCTCTGAGAAGAAGACATCTCGTCAGGAAGAAAAGCTTCGAGAACAGAACGATGGCGTTGACCCAATCACGCCTGTCTCTCCCAAGCTTCTTAACAACTCTGACCTCGTCCTCTTTCGATGCGTTACCTGTCACCGGGGCTGGCACGTCGAGCATTTACCTGGGGCTGACCAAAACACCATCGGAACAGATCTCAAATCCGAACGCCTCAAAGATCATTCTATTGACTGGCAGTGCCAAGAGTGCGGAACCGTCAAGCACAAGATCCATCGTCTTGTAGCATGGCGACCCGTGCAAAAGGACCTTGCCAAGCAGGTTCCTCGACCAACATGCAGTGACGTCAAGGAAGACGACAAGGAGTATCTGATCAAGTGGGAGAGCCGCTCCTACGCGCACTGCACATGGAAGCCAGGCGCCTGGGTCTTTGGCATTGCAGCCGCTGCAATGCGTGTCTCGTTTGGAAAACGGGATGCCGAACAGGATCTCCTCAAAGCAGATGAGCAGGAGGCAATTCCAGACGAGTATATCATGCCCGACATCATTCTCAACGTCAAAATGCACTCTTCAATCCCGAAGCCCAAGGCACGAGACGACGAGCTTGCTAACATGTCCAACGTGAGCAAGATCTTTGTCAAGTTTCAAGGCCTTGGCTACGATGATGTCGTTTGGGACTCGCCACCAACCGAGGAGATGGGCGACATCTATGCCTCCTTTGTGGAAGCATACTACGAGTACATCGAGGGCAAATACTTCAAGCACGAGCCACAGAATAAGATCAAAGATCGGGTCAAGGCGTACAAGACTGCGCCTTTCGAGGAGCTCAATGAGCAACCTGCAGGACTTAAACGAGGCAAGCTCATGGGATACCAGCTGGAGGGAGTGAACTGGCTGTTGGGAAACTATCACCAAGGACGCAGCGTTGTTCTAGCGGACGAAATGGGTCTTGGCAAGACTGTTCAAGTGGTTGGCCTGGTCACTACACTCGTCCAGGACAGCCCGGAGGTAAGTCATGGTTTCGCGGACTAAGCTGGGGTAGCAATGATATTGACACCATGATAGTGCTGGCCCTTCCTCATCGTCGTTCCCAACGCCACATGCCCCAACTGGCGTCGGGAGTTCAAGCAATGGGCGCCAGAACTACGAGTTGTTGCATACCACGGTGGACGAGAGCCGCAAGCTCTCGCTCACAAATATGAGCTATTCCCGAACCAGTCTGCAGACATGAAGGCCCATGTTGTCATCATGTCCTATGACTCTGCTCAAGACCCCACAACCAGAACCCTATTCAAATCTATCAACTGGGCGGGTCTGGTCGTCGATGAGGGTCAGCGGCTGAAGAATGATCAGAACCTGCTCTATGGTGCCCTGCGTTCCATGAAGATCCCGTTCAGGCTTCTGCTTACCGGCACTCCACTGCAGAACAACAAGAGGGAACTGTTCAACCTGCTTCAGTTCATCGACGAGTCACAAAACGCCGAAAAGCTGGATATGGAATATGCAGTCCTCGACAAAGAGACCTTGCCAAAGTTGCACAACAAGATCCGTCCATACTTCCTGCGTCGAACCAAGGCTGGCGTGCTCAAATTTCTGCCGCCCATGTCTCAAATCATTCTGCCAGTCACGATGACGGTGATCCAAGAGAAACTCTCCAAGAGCATCATGGCCAAGAACCCAGAGCTTATCAAGGCCATGTTCTCCAACAGCAAGATGAACAAGAAGGAGCGCGGAAGTCTCAACAACATCTTGATGCAACTGCGAAAGTGTCTTTGCCATCCGTTCATGTACTCGGAGGCTATCGAAGAGAGGCATCATGACCCCTCGGTGCTGCATCGCAACCTTGTTGAGGCATCGGCCAAGCTACTCTTGTTGGAGATTATGCTTCCCAAGCTCAAGGAGAGGGGCCACCGGGTGCTCATTTTCAGTCAGTTCCTACAGCAGCTGGACATCATCGAGGATTTCCTCAATGGGCTGGACTACGACTTTCGCCGTCTCGACGGCAGTATCGGCAGTTTGGAGAAGCAACGACGCATTGACGCCTTCAATGCTCCTGAGTCTCCCATTTTTGCATTCTTACTCTCAACAAGAGCTGGTGGTGTAGGCATCAACCTTGCTACTGCCGACACAGTCATCATCCTCGACCCAGATTTCAATCCGCACCAGGACATCCAGGCTCTATCTCGTGCTCATCGAATTGGGCAGAAGAAGAAGGTACTTTGCTTTCAGCTCATGACAACGGACTCGGTGGAAGAAAGAATCATGCAGATCGGCAAGAAGAAGATGGCCTTGGATCATGCGCTGATCGAAAGCATGGATGACGATGAACTGGCCGGCGATGATCTGGAATCCATTCTAAAGCATGGTGCTCAAGCACTCTTCAGTGACAACTACGAGAAAAAGTCTATCCATTACGACTCTGCCGCAGTCGATGAGTTGCTGAGTCGAACACACATGGAAGAAACTCAAGAGAGCGATGAGGCCTTCTCCTATGCTCGAGTGTGGTCTAACGAAAGGTCCGGGTTCGAGGCTGGCCTTGCAACCGAGGAGACTAACGAACCAGAGGCCCTGAATTCAAGCGTGTGGGATCGTATTCTGGCCCAGCGAGAAGCTGAAGCACAGCGGCAGGCCGAGGCAAACCGGGAGGTTCTTGGCCGAGGTGGCAGACGTCGACAGGTCAGTCTTCAGTTAATGATTATCTACAGTGTCGTTGGCTAACCTTGCCAAGGCTATCAACTACAAGACGAATGCGGCCGACGGTGTGCCCATGCTTGGGGACCCGGAACCTGAATCCTCAGACTCGTCTGATGACTTTGCTGGCGGCGACTCTGGAGAAGAGTCCGATGAGGAGGAGCAAATGTCGGCAAAAGGTAAACGCCAAAAGAACTCTCCTAGTCAACAAGCAACTCCAGCTCCGACGCCCACCAAGAAGCAGGCACGTAGCAACAAAGTTAACAAGAAGACTCCGCAGACGCCGCAGAAGAAGGCCTCCTCGACCTTCAAACCTCCGACGCCCGCGACGCAAAAACGCGGCAAAACGCCCAGCAAACCCAAGGCCCGCACACCCAAGACCAAGCCCGCCAGCAAGGCGGCCGCAAGTCCCGTCAAGAAGCGACAAGCAACGACAAGCAGCAACGGAAGGGTAAAGGCCAAGGCTCCGCAAGGACCCAAGAAAACCGGCCAGTCAAGCGCGGGCAAATGAGCCAGCAGCGGGTACCAAACTCTTACCCGCACCCAGGTGTAGAGGCAAATTCGCATATTGACTTTTCACGATACATCAAGGAAAACTACCTTCAGGGCGGTCCTACGGGCCCAGTGGCACCACAGCATGTTGTTCCTTCACAGCAGGCTGGCCCTCCAATGAGTGACTACCGCAGCATACATCTCGGGTCTGAAGCCGAGGTGAGGATGGCCCTTGATTGGGTGCATCACTCGGGACCAGACACAGGCGAAAGGCGGCAGCAGAAGATTGCATTGCTTAGCCGACTAAGATCATTTAGCGACGGACCCAAGCAGAAGTGAGGTCTGCTGGGACATTGCTTGGTGGAAGCGAAGCAGCATACAACTTGGCCACATTTGACACATACCCCATTGCTTTTTTTCATGTTGTTGTATTTGATTGGATTTTGGGAAACAGCACGCACACGGCCTGGTGAGGGATGGCAAAGGGCAGGCGGGCAAGCAGGCAGGCAAGCAAGCAAACAATCATCATGCACGCATGCATGCATACATACATACATCCAGTCAGTAGAGTTGCTGCTCTTCTGCCAAGGCGGACGAGCCAGAAGATAGACAGATCAGGTCACGTAGCTACCTTAGGTACCCATCGACCTTGGGGAATGAAAACTTGTGCCAAAGCAGCACATTCTTAGCTCAGCAGAACAAGCCTTTCCGTCCTTCAGCCCCGGGGGTTGAGTCCATGTCCAATCGTTGGAGAGCATTTTGTGAGTGTTTCATGACCTGGAGCAACACAAACTCAGCCTGCAGGTAACCGTTAGCATCGTGCATTTGCAGGCCAAGCCACCCCCAGTCACAGCAAACGGCCATCGCGAAACCCAGGAATATGAGTGTGTAGACGAGGATAAATAGGCCCATCAACCAGCCGTGTTGAAAGGCCATGCATGACTTTTACTCTCGGGTCTTTGTCCATCTCATCTAGACGAGAGCTGCTTCTGCTGCATCCTCATTGTCTTGGTCTCGATATTAGACTCTATCCTTGGTCCCTGTCCTGACCCTCAACGCCGTCTCTTTTTTTTGTTTGTCTCCCGATATCTCGAAGCCTTCTCCCGTCTATCCGCCTCCCGTGTCCAGCTTCCCGGCCGCTAGTGCCGGGTCACGGTGTCCCAGCTGATCATATAGGTACAACTACAGCCAACGCCTTTTCCCTCCGTTTGCAGGCTCGGCACCTTGCTCATCGCCTTGCCCCCCCGTCAGATGAATCCCTACAGCCAGAAGGCTACGTCCCCATCCGGGTCCAGAAGCTCAAGCTCCTCCTCCTCCTCATCAGCCAACGCCCTGTTGACTCGGCTTGACGACAAGTCTGGCCCTTCTCGCAACCTTCACCTCGTCAATACTCCCTCCACCAGCTTCATACATAATCGTCTCAGTCTTCCTATCACGCAAAACAACATTTTCCCCTCAGAACAAGTGAGAAATCGACACAGCGCCATGGACCATCCTCCTTCTGGACCACAGAACAACCCTTGCGTTGTGTTCAGCGGATACTCTCAGCAAGAGCACTATGCGGGCTGGCATCAGAACCCTCATGTGTACCAAGCATCAGCGCCGCGGAGCATGGCATCGGCCAACTGGAGAGGAGGGCCTCCGCCGGCGGCGGCTGACCCGGTCAAGTCGATCACTGCTGGCATCAACAACTACTCGCTGACGGGCCCTTCTACCTCTCCATCCGCTTCCAACAGCGAGGCACCCGTCAGCATCTCAGACTGTCTCAACGGCTACGCCTACTGCGTGCAACGTCCAGACGGGCGGTACACCAGACTCGTGCCGGCAGACATGCTGCCAGCTCTGAACGAGATCCCGGCCAAGCAGGCCAGCGCCCAAGGCATGGTCCTCCTGCCCGACCTGCACATGCAGCCGCCACAGGGTGTTGCCAAGATGAACCAACCTGTAACTGTCAAGGTACGTGAAAAAACCGTTCGAGCACAATTCCAACGGTAGGCCGAGAAAAAGCTGAGTGTGGTAGACTCCAACTACCCCAGCCTCTGATCCCCTTCAGGTAACCAGCCTTTGACCATTCGTCATATTCTATTGCACACGATTGACACAACCTTCGAGCAAAAACTAACAATGGGGTATATAGAGCCGCATTGACCGCATCGTCGCCACTTCGCCTGCGCAGCAGAGGAGGACCAAGATCTACTGCGACAAGTGGATCCACGACGGCACCTGCGCCTTCACCCAGCAGGGCTGCAAGTACAAGCACGAGATGCCCTTTGACAAGGCGACCCAGCAGTCCCTGGGGCTCTTCCACGGGTTTCCCAAGTGGTGGAAGGACCTGCAGGAGGACCTCCAGAAGCGGCAGGGCAAGGAGACGACGACGACGACGACGGCCCGCCGTACCCAGTCCCTTCTGCAGCAGGACTGGCGGGGGGAGAGCAACGAGGACACGTCGAACCCGACAACTGCTCAAGCTCCTATCGGCGCTGAGAGAGGCCAGAAGGGACGTCGTCAGTCGCCGACTTCCCGCGAGAACCCGAACTGGGGGCCCATCAAGCCGCCTCAGAGATCTGGCTCCGACTCGGACTGGGTGATTACCCCGTCGACGCTGAAGGGGTGGACCAAGGGCAGAGAGCACTCTTCTCCTCGCTCGTCTGCGGGCTCGGTCGACCAGGTGTTTATGCAGTAAAACCGACCATCCAGAGTATTTATTATATTGGAAGGGCGTCCAAAGCGGGATGAGGCATAGAGAGCATGACCAAAACAAAAACGGGAGGGGGGAATCATTCTCGCACTCATTTTTTCTTACCCCCCTTGGGATTTTTTAAATACAAGGTATTTCTACACACAAAAAGTCACTCATTTATTTTGGTGGATATTCTTTTTTTTTTTTACTCTGGTTGGCTAGATATCACTCTTTTTTCTTCGATGACTCTGATATTAGATACGAAAGCCCAACCGATGTTGAGATTGGACCAAAAAAAAAATGCGAGGAGTTGTACTACAGAGAATGAATAGGAGATGAAGGTATTGGGCTCTTTTTTGCCTTGGGTAGCTAAATAATTTTTGCCTCAAGTTTCCTTCTCTCTTGGTCGTATTTCAGAGCTATTTTGTGGCGGGAGCTTGCTTTGATCAGTCAGTTTTTTTTTTTGCCCCCCAAGTTACACGCCGTGCTGTGCTGCGTTTGGCGATTTTCTTGTTGGGTACACGGTTGGAGGAGCAGGATCGGAGTGGTACATTGTACAGTGAGTCTGTTGATTCCTCCAGTCAGCCCGGTCTGCGGCTGCGTGAAGCCATGCGTAACCAGCGATGAGCCTTGCGTGGCAAAGTTGAGGGTTGTCACAGTTGGGGTTTCTCCATGAGGGCAATCAGGGGAGGAATAAGGAGAAAGCAAAATATGTTGTTCAAGGGAAAGTCTGAGGTATTATTGATACATTAATTATAGTTAAGCTCAGGTCAACTACTATACCCACAGGGCAAGCTTAGCATAGCGTAGGCTGAATAAAGTCAAGTCCAATTGAATGAAGCTATCTCGGTGACCCCGCGATTTGGAGGGGCACTCTCGTCGTTATCTCGGTCAAGGCAAGAGCGAACTGATAAGCAGCTCCTCTCGGCTGAACTCCGGCTGACGGGACGTCACCACCCCACCAACCTACCTGGAGCTGGTGCTCATGAGTGTTGCCTTGCGCTTGCCCATGCTCTGTAGCTATCTATCTACCTACAAGTCGCTTTCTCAGAGGCGCTTCTCTGCACTCATTATACCCCAAGAGACAACAATAATAACCCCCCAATCTCCCCATCATTTTACAGAGTTTTGCAGCCTGAGCATGACGAGAAGGAATTAATTCAAAGCACCTAACTCAACCTCCACTTCCCCAACCTCACACCTCCGACCTCCGATCAGCAAACGCTTCTCCTCTACAATTCTCGTGGGCAAGCCCACACGAAGAAGGAATCTTCAAATATGGACGCCATCTCGGCAACCTTGGCCTCTTTTACGCCAGCTCAAGCTGCCGCTCAGTCCAAGAAGCACCTCGACCTAGCCATCAGGGACCATGTCGTGGCCGTGAACAGGCTACTGCCGGCTCAGCGCCAGGTCATCATCGCCAACGTTGGCGAAATCCTCAAGGTATATGCGTATCCCGTCAGTTTGGCCCTGCGTCTTTCTAATTCAATGTCCTAGAACCTCGACCCATCTACCGACTCCATCGCCTTCCTGGCCATCCTCCAAGCCTCGCTGGAACTATCGCCCCCCCCATCAGGCATCAGCCGAAGCGCCCTCCTCGACGAAACCCTCCGATTCCTCCTCAACTTTGACGGCCTTCAGATTCGATACATTGGGCTATCGCTCCGAAAACTTCTCGAGTATGTCGTAAATGGCAAGGCGTTTACGGTATGTTCCATCCTTCCCAGAGCTTCGCGGCGTGCGGGGCACTAATATTCAATGACAGCCAGCCATTACTGTCGAGTCGATAGCTACCGCCTTGCTGCGGATGGAACCCAGCGGGAGCATGTTTACGTCTATCCATCTACCATTGGTCAAATTGGCATACGAATCATCCTGGATCGAGCCCGTCCTAAAGGTTCTGGACCGCGATATCACCTTTTTCCCCGGCATGGCTAGCCAAAAGGAGGCCAAGGTTCTCTGCGATAGCAGTCTCGCACCCGGTGCCTATATCTCGATCGACACAGGCCTAACTGACTCAGTTAAGAGCTCACATGTACTGGAGTACAACTTTCTCAGTGCGCTGTGCTACATGTCAGAGAGGGACTGGGCCAAAGCACATCGGTCCCTAGAGCGCGTAATCACACACCCCTCAAAGGACAGGGGCGTGAGCAAGATTATGGATGAAGCCTACAAGCGATGGTTGCTCGTCGGCCTCCTCAAGGATGGAAAGGAGCCAAGCCTACCAGCGTATACCGCAGTGCCGGCCAAGAACACATACAACACACTAGGAACGCCGTATAAGAACGTCGCCACGCAGTTCTCCACGACGAACGCCGGGCAACTCAAGACCGAGGTGGAAGGCAACCGCCAGCTCTGGCAGGATGATGGCAACTCGACGCTAATAGACGAGGTTGTTTCAGCGTACCAGAAGTGGCAAATCATCAACCTGCGCGGCATCTACAAACAAATATCCATTTCTCAACTGCGTCTAATGACGCTTAGTGCCGAGACGGGCGAGGTTCTCAGAGACGATGGTGAGGCTCAACGCCTCGTAAGCGACATGATTAGCTCGGGACAGCTCAAGGGCGAGCTTCTCCTGGGCAACAGTGGCGAGGACAGCTACCTCCTCTTCCACGAAGACAGCGATTCAATGACGGAAGTGGAGTTTGCGCAGGAAATTGCCCTGCGCCACCACAACATCGAGAGCTTGGGCAAGCAGTACCAGGCGGCCAACGAGCGGCTCAGCAGCAGTAAGGAGTACGTGCGCCACATGATTAGGGAGCAGAAGCGAGCCGAAAAGGAGACAGGCGATCCTGGAGTCGGGTTTGACTCGCAGATAGAGGACGAGGACCTGATGACTGGCATCATGGCGCACGGCTAGAGTGTGAGCGTTCATGTTCCCGAGAAGAAAAGTCCAGAGGCCGATATCGTGGGAGATGTACCAGACAACTAACTTGGTAGTACACAAAAGTCTCAGTAGAACAGGGCCGCTATGAGAGGCGAGCCTGAGCCGCCTTGTAAATGAGTTACGGGAAATGAAGACATGGCGTATTTGTTAGAAGTTGATTCCTATCGCTGTGTAAGTGAAACGA
>JABFFE010000346.1:0-14310 GCA_013623625.1 Fusarium setosum | reverse complement strand
TTCCATCCCCCTCCCTTCCGGAACCGTGGAACAAATGCTCCTGTTGGGCGTATTCAAACTTCCGAAACAAAATGACGAAATTGCCGAGCTCTATTTCCGCAGTAGAGGCCGCGGAAGCCGTCGTCCCCCGCCAACCCCGCATGTGAACATTCCTCCAACGCCGCCCTCTAGCATCTAGTACCCCCTCAAATCGAATATCGCGCCTCCGTGTGTCGAGAGTAGATGTTGTATTTGCTCCCATCTTATTCACACAACGCAGTCCCGGAGAAAGCATCCCAACTGACCATTGAGTTCATCGCTGCCGCCAAAATGCCTACTCGTATTGTAGTCGTCGGGTATGTCCACCAAGTTGCACCATGCATTGTTCATTCTTATATGCACAACTGACAACGTCAATCAAACCAGAGCCGGTGTTTCTGGTTTGACTTCAGCCTTGCTTCTGTCGAGGAACAAGGAGAATATCGTTACCGTGATTGCAAAAGACATGCCAGGAGACTATGCTGCCGAATATGCCTCTCCTTGGGCAGGTGCCAATGTCCTACCGTATGCTTTCGCATCCTATGCAAACCTGATATCGTACTTATGCGTGAAATGCAGCATGGCTTCGGAGAAGAATAGCTTGTGGGAGCGACGGACCTTTCCCGAGCTACAGAGGTTGGCCAGGGAAGTATCAGAGGCAGGCATTCACTTTCAAGGTACGTCGCGACATACGAAGTCCTTCTGACACGATGTAGCGTTTCTCACTCCTTCAGATGTCTCCATTTACAGACGGCAAATCGACATAGACAAGATTAAGCAAGGAACATTTCGAAGTGATGGTCTTTTCTTGCCGAATCCGTGGTATCAGTCCATGGTGGACAACTTCCGCGAGTTGAGACCAGACGAGCTTCCAAAAGATGCCGTGTCCGGTTGTGCTTTCACATCGGTTCAGATCAACCCTATGATCTACCTGCCATGGCTTATTGGTCAATGCAAAGCAAACGGAGTGGTTATCAAAAGGGGTGTCATTAATCACATAGTGGAAGCGGCGATGCTGAGCCATACAGGTGCCAAGGCGGAAATCGTGATCAATTCGACTGGCTTGCTCGCGTCCAAGCTCGGAGGGGTGATGGACGAGAGTGTTGTGCCCGCGCGTGGCCAGGTCGTCGTTGTCAGAAACGAGATCAACCGGATGATGTCTATCTCGGGAACCAACGATGGAGACTCAGAGCTGTGCTACACAATGACCAGGGCAGATGGTGGCGGGACCGTTGTTGGCGGATCGTACGAGCTGGGCAATTGGAATCCTGAACCAGACGCCAATCAGGCTGTGAGGATAATGTCTCGTGTTGTCGAATTGGTCCCCGAATTATCGAAGGGTCGTGGCATACGAGGCCTGGATGTTGTAAGGCATGGAGTAGGTTTCAGGCCGTTTCGGAAAGGGGGTCTCCGGATTGAAAAGGAAAAGATTGGTGGAGTTTGGGTGGTCCATCACTATGGACATGGAGGCTGGGGATATCAGGCTAGCTATGGTACTGCTGGGCAAGTTGTTAAACTTGTGCAGGAAATCCAGAGTCGTCCAAAGCTCTAAGCTAGACATTTCCGGGTACGAATACTGATTCATTTATGGTTTTCATCTTGAGATTGAGTTAGCTTTATAATTAGGGTGACGCGCAGAGTCTGTCTGCAGTGATTCACGTGAGAGCAGTCCATGAATGGTTGCCAGTGAAGAAACTGAGCCTCTTGCACCACTTCCCTACCTACAAATACCTCCAACTCTGTTCTTTCGAGCCCAGCTTTCTTCACTTGACACCCAACACACGATCCCCAAACCCATCCATGCTATTGCTTGACCTTGCAATCATGCACGTTCGCCCCGCAACAACTCGCGACCTTTCCCGTCTGACGGACATCACCATCTCATCCCTCAAGGATGACCCAGCCTTTGACTACATGTGGCCGCATCGCCGCAGGTACCCCGACGACAATTCTTTCTTCTGGAACATTCACCTTAAACAGATGCTTTACGACCCAAGCATGGTTTTTCTTGTCGCAGAACTGGACGACTCCGACGCAGACGGCGATGGGGGAACGGCACCGCGCACCGTCATCTCCTATGGCATCTGGGAGCGCATTGGCCATGACGAAGCCGCCAACAAAAGAGCTAGGCGGAAGAATACCTGGACGAATTGGTTCGACGGTACGGGCATGTTTAAGCCAAGACAGTATTTCCTGCTGACATCGGCCTCCTTCTAGCCCTGAATGCGCGATTAGAACGAAAATCCATCGCCTCCAAGTACACCCGGCGCGACACCTCGCCAGCTCGTCTCACCGCGCTCGGCAATGCCTCGAAGGAGATCCGCCGTGAGTTTTACCACAGTGCCGGCATCACTAGCTGGTGGTCCATGGAACTGCTCGTAACAGACCGCCCCTACCGAGGCCGTGGGGCCGCGTCGGCTATTGTGAATTGGGGTTGCTCTGCCGCCGACGAAGAGGGTTTATGGTCGGGTGTGGATGCCAGTCCGATGGGAGAGGCGGTTTATGGTAAAGCTGGCTTCGTGAAGAAGGCTGACAAAACTGTCAAGTTGGATGGGGAGGAGGAGGAGTTGACGTGGGCGGTAATGATGAGACGACCAGGGGCAAATAGGCCTCTAGAGGTTTAACTGCAAACATTAGTGCTTTTGGGTGGGACTTTTTTAATAGTTCAGCTGAATGCGGTTGATTCGGTGGAAGTGTGTCCACAGTTCGTCTTGTAGACACAACTGAGTCCTGAGGTTCTGCCAAAGAGATTGTCGTTGAGCATCGGTCACTTAAGTGAAGCCCGAGATTGCACAAAAAAGCTGAATAGTAGAGATCGACTGGATCTTCTGGATTAATTATGTATTTGCAAGTGAGAATTCTTCTTCTAATTCTAGGATGCCTCTTGGTGAACAGAACTGCGCCGTGTTCAGTCGCCTGGCTACCTTTGTCTGCCCCTTGAGGGATAAAGTCCACTGCTTTTCTTGAAGCCTGTAAGTCATGTTAACATCGGGCATGGGTATCTCTGTTAAATATCAGTTCGTGAAACGTATTCTGAGGTTGCTGAGAAATGTTGATCAGTCGGGGTGATCTTGAGGAGTATAGACAACTGGCTGGAGAACTTGAAGCTCCCATCAACGTGGTGGGTTTCACACGTGGGTTAGCGGTATATCCTCAGGCACTTTCCCTACGACACAATTCCCTCGAATTTGTCTCATGATTGAGGTTGAGAAACGGTCAAAACAAATCCTCCCTTTCGCGTACTATCGGCTAGACTTGGAAACCTAGTAACGGGGCTATGAACTTAACAGGCTAACCATACTATATAAGTACTTCCTAAACCCTCCACCCTTCTCGGTGACTCATTGGCATGCTAGGCTGCCTTTCTCTCTCTTACCCAAGTATGATAGAGGCCTGGTTTCCTCTTTCGATTATTGAACGGTAACGTTACAGTACATCAACATGCAGTCATTCTGCCAAATGTTGTGTGACTGTAAACCATACAGTACTTAAACGGAGATCAGTGGGCCGATTTCAGCCGAGCCAACGAATGATCTTCGGCCGGGTTTTCTCGGCAAACATTTGGCGCCCAAAATTCCAAAGCCTGATCCAACCAGCATCATCATCGCCCCGCCGGGTAGCAGGCAGAAGTGCAAAAACCACCCAACATCCTTCATCGAATCATCAACACTGCCACCACCGTCCGCCTCAACATCTCTTTCCCCTCACTCTGCATCCCAGCTCAGTCATGTGTGCGAGCGACGATCAAAACGTTGCTTTCTCCTGCTGCGTCCCCCTCGACCTCGAGATCTGTCAACCTGCAGTTGTTCCTCGAGGCGGCGAGGTTATTGTAATGGTTTGTAACCCACACCTACTGCTCTTTCTCCACGGAATTCCTGAGAAAGGTGCTGACCAAACTTCAGCGGCCTGAGTTCCCACTACCTATCTTGGAACTTGCAGCTCAAGTTTGGCAATGCGTGAGCCTCCAGTAGACGCCTGCCCCGGTCATCTTCGCTGACATTACTCTACAGTGTCAATGCGGCGGTGGATGGTTTAGCGTGAGCTTCGACCGCGAATGTCCGTTTTGTCATACGCTCCGTTGCTCCAACTGCTGCTACGCAGCTTCATAGGATGTTGACTTGAGAGGCGATACCACCCACCACAAGAGGCATCAACGCACACATACTCGAAGCTACCAACACCCTTTGACATCAGCGCATCGAGTCAAGGCCCCAACATGGCCACCACACGTTTGGCTGCTTACCAATGGAACAAGGAATTTTTGAACGGTCAGCCGAAGGCCTGGCGGTCACAGAATACTTCTTGTGTTGGGGAAACCTCAAATGGGCGCGACCTCGTCAAAGCCTTTCTATCCGCATCGGGCATCAACAACGGACCACACGCACCAGGTGCTTATCAGATATTGGAATTGGATGCTTTATGTGCGGCATGTGCCATGAGTACGTTGGAGGAGGGGTTGGATCCTTGCGTATCGCAGCCCATAGCACTTCTCGATGACAGATGTAGAGGGAACAACACCATGAACACAATCCGGGAGGATCCCCCTGGGGGTTATCAGCGCACGAATGCAGGGCTATTGGGTGCCGCACAGCTGTGGAAGGAGCTTCGCAAAAAGGTATATTCAAGTTCGGATAGCTGCATCAAGTAGCGCTTCAGTACCGTCCTTTACTGACCTTTTTACGATTAGCGTTATGAATGTGACAATGCGACCAATGCTGCTAGGCGGCTGCTGTAAGAGTTCAAAACACCCAAAGGAAATATCCCCAACCGACTGACTCCCTACTCTCTAGATATGTGACCAACCCAGATGGCTGGGCTCTCATGGCTTTGATGTCTACTGCCCCTCACAGCCAAGTAGGGTTTCTAGCCGATTTTTTCTACAAGTATCTTGGCTTCCAATCTTCGCTTGGCATACATCGACCTGTTCGTTCACCAAACCAAGCATTGATGAGGGCTTGTTAACCATTTTTATAGCCACGAGGGTTACTCACATTTGCTCTCGAATTCCATCTCCAGTTCTACGTATGGCGTGAAGGAGGCCCACAATACACGGATCAAAGAAAGAAGCAGAATGGCAAACCATTGCGGCGGTCTCGCAAACTTCAATATCTCAACCCGGAAGACGATGAGAACAATCGAGTTTTCATCTACGAGGCGCAGATATCCTGCATTGTGACTGGCCTGGATGAAGAATCATGGGTTGGATACCAGTTCATCGACACCTACTACCAAGGAAACGATTCAACCGAGAGCGTGGAATACTACGGCTCTCAAGACAGCAGTCGACCAGATAAGCCAGATCCGCTAACAGCTGGCGCGTACGATGCCAACATGCCAATATGGACTCCAAGGGAGTATTTTCTCATTGTATTTGAGTCTCGGTTGAAGCAGGTGAGACACGCTTCACACAACCTAGTCGCAAGGTTACTACTCAGGCTGGAGCCGTATGTGAGTATCAATACCCAGGAAGATGAAACTTGCATGTCACTAATGTGGTCATCGACTGGTGTAGATTCAAGACCCCGTGGACTTGGTACCTCCTCCCTTAGAAGATCACGCCTCCTCGCTAGCCCAGAAGAAACAGACGCAGCAAGTGCTGAACGAGGCCATGAGGTCCTTGCGACAGACAATTCACTCTATTAGCAAGAACATCGAGGTCTGGGACAGATTTAGCAACCGGGATGCAGCATATCTTTCAAAGATTCTCGAGTCTGATTCAACACCGGAAAACCCCATCCCTCCGTTTAGAGTGGTGGCCATGATAGAAGATCACATCGACAGCTTGAGACATCTGCAGCATCGAGCGGAAGAGCAGCAGGACCTATGTGCGGGCCTCGCTCACGAGGTATGTGAAGAGGGTGTCAGGGGAGTGTGAATGTCTGCCGGGAAAGCTTACGGCTATAGTTGGAGATGCAATTGGTGATGGAAGAAAACGAGAGTACCGCTCAGCAACGAAGAACGGGAGAGAACGTGAAGACCTGGACTGCAATTGCCTTGGTAAGCGGCCCAACAAAACTCCATTGGTCTTATAGCTCAGTTACTTACCTTCCAAAGGTATTCTTGCCACTTACAGCCACGACTGCTCTGTTCAGCATGCAGCTGGGAATTTTGCCATCTTGGTCCTATCGTTGGTGGATATTCCTCATCTGTTGGGCTTTACTCACCGGGCTCGTCGGGGTTGCTATTAGATACGGACCGTCCTGGATGAACGGCCCAACAAGGCGAGCGTTTGATCCGCAGGAACGCCTTTCCCGCTTGCAACGAGGTCGGTCATTCTTGCAATCCACGGCCTCTTTAACAACCGCAGCTGTGGGATATCGTTCAACTACTGGGTATCAGGACGAAATTGAGCTGGAACCCATACAAAGACCTAGGGGTATTGTTTAGCAGGATGAATTAAAGGGCCCATTGTTGCCTTCCACCGAGCCCCCATAGGCTCTTGATATCGAGTTGGATAGAGTGTCACTGTATTCCTTTGCTGGTGTTTCCTCATTACTATTATAACTCTGCCACCTTCAGACAAATGGTCAGAGGAAACACGATGGTAAAAGAACACGTTTTCTTTACACAAATAGGCATTTCTTCTCGTGTGTTTTTCCTCTAATCCATTAGATGGCGGCAGAGTTATGATACCAATGTCAAAACCCACCCTGGTCCGATATTGCTGAACGGCGAAATAGTTTCTTCAACGCCAGCGTTTTGATTGCAGCCATTTTTTTTCTAGTAAGTTACTTTTGATTGCGTTGTTTGATTTTTCCAGATCCGCTGGCTGAGCTGCGTCACTGCATCGTGACTAATTGTCCCAGGCGGCTGGCCAGGCTTTAAATGAGGCGAGCAATTCTGACGTTGGTTGGCGGGTGTCTCGATGCCCAGCCGCAGTTAGGATACCTGAAATAATGGAGTTGAGGCATTTTCTCGGCCAATGGCGCCAGGAATGGCTTAGGCCACTATTGCCCGACTGTTTAACCTGCAAGGGTATCGAATATTTGCACTTCTGCCTCATGTTAACCTAGGTATAATAGGAACTGATCTATCCCTCACTCGTAGCAATTTTCAGTACGCGGGGCAACTCAAACGGTCTGATAGCAACCCTTTCTTTACATCACTTGATGAGTATATGCTAGGCTACAGAGGCATTCAAGGCATAATATCGAATCTTCGCGCAGCGCCCGTCAAAGATGCTATCACAGGGCGGGTCATGGATCGTTCGAGATGGTCCTTATCAAGACCACATCAAAGAGCTCTGCGAATCTGATCCACGTCTGAGCAAGCCCGACAGCAAGCTCCCCAAACTCGGTATCTCGTGGGAAAACCGCCCCGTCAATGCTCGCGTCATCGAGTTTGGAAACGGCCAAAACGACCCGGTGCTTCTGTCGTACATTTCAGGACCGGATTCTCTAGCTACGCGTTTGGCACGAGAGAGGCCAGATGGCACACCTCGACGGACGGCATACATATTCGAGGGCATGAATAGAGATGTTGCGACCGTTCTCGGCAACCATTTCAAAATGCATCCGTCGCTGTTCTCAAACTACGAACGGAGGACCAATGCCGCATCTAGGACTGATGGCTTGTCATATACCATGCTGGCCAGCAGCCTCGTAACACAGCCATATCTCTGTTTACCATACCGCGACTTGGTATCCCTGCCGAGCGAGCTGATAGGTTACTTCAGCCTCGGGTGTTCAGCTACCGGAAGGGATTTGGGCATCAGCAGAGTCAACGGTGAATTCGATCCTGTCGCTACGGTGAACCGCAAGTGCATGGTTTGGAACACAATAGGAGAGGGTGGCTGGAGTTGTACGTACTCGCTCATGCGATTCATCCTTGCCAACTCTATACTCACCTTGCAACCAGGCATAGTCATCTGCGACCCGCCGTTGCGCAGTGTAACAGTAAAGGACAAGGGAAATACCAAAGGCGGCAGCCTCTCCGTCAGCGTAAGGCCCGTCGGAGGGGGATACGTCGACTTCGTTCCGACAGAGACTGAAGCCAAGGTGAAGACACAGCGCGGCCCGCCGAGGACTAGCATCGCCGACGACCTATGTTTTTACCTGACAACCCACTCATCACTACCAGGCCTGACGTGGCAGACGCCAGACATTGTGTCAATTTTCGTCAAGAAAATCATCGCGAGTATTTACGCCAGGCATCTCGACCACTTGCGCAAAATCATCATTCGGTCGCAACTGCCCATGCGAAGGCATTCCGACTTTTCAGGGCTAGATCTTGCATCCGTAGAGGCAAATTGGAGCGACTGCCAAACGCTGGAGAAGAGGCTAAGCAAGACTTGTCTCGACCTGGAGGATATACTCACTCAACTACGGCTACCGCTCGAACGTCCCGATCCTCGCCAAATAACCTCGTGGCAAGATGTCGGGGCCGACTTCCAGATGCTCTACCACCAGTTCAACTATGCCCGGAACTGGACTGAAAAGATTAACTCATCCATCACAGGGCTGGCTGGAATTGCAGGTAATCGACAAGCTTTTAGGGAGCAGCTTCTTTCCCTGGAGGCAGCCGATAGGGTGAGAAACATCACAGCCTTGGGGCTAGTATTCGTCCCCTTCGCGTATGTTGCTACGCTCTTTAGCATGTCAGACGACTACGCGCCTGGAGGCGACAAGTTTTGGTTATACTTTGCGATTTCTGTCCCTATGACTCTGTTAGTTCTGGCAGTGTATCACTATGTGAATTGGATTGGGAGGAGGCACTAGAAGGGGTCGTGGAAGGGAGTGAGCTCAATCTTTTGCTGTCACATACGCTCTCCGCACATCAAGGTAGGCTGGCACGGCCAAGAGCTGCCACGTCATTGTCGCCCGGCTACTAAGTGGTGTCAATTTCATTTGTCAGTTTTCAAACACACAAGCTCAGCCTGAAACAATAGGCCAATGGCAGGTAATATTGCAACACCACATTGTGACGTCCTGCATAGGTGTGTGGGTGTGTTTATTCGTCGAAACTGGTCTGCCATTCATCCGGGTGGCCTCAGATGTGCTCACGGGACTTTGCCATATAAGGCTTGGTGAGGCTCAAGTGAAGAGCCGAGTTGTCCTGACTTCTATTCGATCGTCATCAGTTGCCCAAAACGTGTATTCTCTCACCCACATTGATTAAAAGCGTACTCCGACCTGGCTAATTGGCTACAATGGCATTTCACAATCGAGGCTTCGTGCCATCAGCCATTTACAACAGTCTCCCTCTCATCTATGAGGTCTCTGACGTTCCCGAGACCTGTTCAAAGGACCTGGTAGATCTCCGAGCGCTCCTCGCCAAGCACAATGTTCCAAGCGGCGTTTGTGTGCGCTTAATTCACAAACACTTCGATGCCAATGAAGGAGAAGCCATGGTCTTCAAGAAAATGGCGATACCTGATCACGGCACCGTTACAGTCATGCAACCTGTCTCAAATCCTCATCCGACAACCTTGAAGCCCCTCAACTACTTTGTGGACGACAATGGTCATCTCCAGGCCTATGAGTACACAGCTTCAGACGAAGTCGTTGACCCAAACGATTACCCGGCCTTTGTAACCGAGTTCTGCCGTCTCGTCTCGGAACGGAGTTTGCAGCGCAAATTCGGACTCAAGCTCAAGTCCGAACAGGAGCACGACAGCTTCACCGAGTTCGAATTTCCTGCCGAGAGGAGCACAATCATGATCCCTGGTGGTCTCCCTGTTCCAGACACTGACTACGACATTAATGTCAGGACGGAATGGAGTGCGGCAAAGGAAAATAGTGATACAGAAACACCCCATTCCAGCTTGAGCTGTGCTCATTGCTTCCACACCTACTGCCCGCATTTCTCACATGCATGGTGCAGCCACTGTGCTCATTGCGCTCACTGTTGGGACGATGAGAAGCCCAACTACGGAGATGGGTTATTCTTGGGGGGACAGAAACTAGAGAATGGCACTCCGGTCTGGAATCTTGTTACTGCTATTGTAGGCGCTTGGTAGGCACGTCGTTGTGGTTGTGGGGCGTATGTATGTAGGTATATTCGTTTAACGCCGTGGGAGTTTCTCTGATTATGCGGTGACCAAACAGACAAGACCCAAGAAAGAGGATGTTGCACCTATAAGCCTCGATTCATAGCTCTTTATTAAAGAGAACCAACATTCAAACCCTGAGAATTGATGCTATCCTGCCTAAAACTGGGGTGGTTTCCCAAATGCTCTATCATGACCTGATCTATCTGAGGGCGGTGATACCAATACTGAAATCACTGGTTAAGTGGCGGCAACGCGCCCAGCCAAGGCTCTCGCAGAAGATCCTCGGCTGAAAGGCGCTCTGAAGGATTGATCTTCATCAAAGCGCGCAAAAAGGAGACAAACTTCTCCCTGGTTTCCTCGTCGAGACCTGGGACGAATGCCGTAGAAGATAGTCCGGGGCGGTCAAAGGGCGATACTCCCTTGACTCTGCCCTCATCGTCAAATATGTTCTGAACAATTTCCTTGTTTCCCTTTTCTAAGAGATCCTTAGGGAACGGGCCAAACAGATCCACAATCTCGGCCAGATGCTGTTTCAACTCGTAGCCTTCTCCTGGAGAGGGCTGGCCGCTGAACATGCGAACCGCTCGGAAGATTTCGAGGATAACGGCGCCGAGATTCCACCAGTCCGTGCTTGCATCCCACGGCGCTCCAATTAGCACTTCAGGTGATCGAAGAGCAACGGGTTGGATCTTTTCGGTGAGATGTCTATCAGTCCAACTCGACACGCCCCAGTCACCCAGGGCAATATCGAACTCGGCAACCCGTGTCGTGTCGGTTTCATTAAAGTAGTAGCGACGCAGTGGCGTAGAGGGCACCACAGAGTACCTCTCCTGATTGCGGTCTTGTTCAGGGATAGAGACACTGGCCAGATACCCAGATTCGATCATGGAGTAGTCTCTGAATTTGACGAAAATGTTGTCTGGTTTGATATCTGCAGGGAGCGTGGCGGTATGTCAATTTCACGCAGAGCAACGTGTAAAGAGGGGAGAATTCCATACCAGTGTGGATGACCTTGAAGTCATGCGCATAGTCTAACGCTAGCAAGAGTTGAATCGTGAATCTATGCATAACGGCGTTCGGAAGGCGACTCTCTAGAAACCAAGCACCAAAGCTACGCAAAGTCTCTCCCATAAGCTCAAAAACAAGGCATACATGGGTTCCATTTGGGCCTTGGTGCTCAAAGTCGTCTACGAGGTGGCAGATATAGGAATACCCAAGCTGGTTCCTATTTCCTTCGCGGAGATGGGTCAGAATCTCCCTCTCGAAGACGGGGGTCTTGTGGTCGTAGGACTCGGCACTGAGTATTTTGAGAGCACGATAGTGCTCTGGACTTGAAGGTCTGGTTCTCCACTGTCAGCAATTATTCTCACTTTCGCCAGAACGCAGCTCTTACTCACTGTGCAGTCAGGTCTCGAACGAGCCAAACGGTAGAATAGACACCATATCCGATCTTGTTCAGGACTCGATATCTCTCATTGAACACATCGCCAATGTAGACAGGATGGAATCCGCCTGGCCTGTAGACATGTGCACCTTCCTCGATGTCGTTGGACACTGGTGCCGCGGTGTCAGGGATGCTGTCAACTTCGGGAGCATCGTTACCCTGGGCTTTGGGCCATGATTCTGAGCCCGGATACTTCGCCTCAGCCATATCACAAAAGCGGATAGGGTTCTCTTATGGCGTTCGGCTCTAAGACAAAAGAGGAGGGATGAATGCACGCACGACCCCTCTCAATGCGTGCTTTTGATTGTTGGTTTGAGACAACAAAGGTCCAACGCGGTTGGAAGCCTGTCACTTATCAGTGCCTGAGGCAGGCATGACGGTCGGGTCTTAGGCAGCTATCTGTAGTGCGCAACTGCGCCGTCAAGGGCAGCTTGCCTTCACAAAAACAAAGAAGCCGGTGTCTTTCCGCGTCTCTTGTGTCATAAAACAGATGCTAACACAGTCACCAAATTCTAGCTGTTACTGAACGTCTCGTGTTTGCTCACCTACAATTAAAGGCGGCTGCTCGAAGACCCTTTACTTCAGCTCAACGACCCCAAGGTATTTACAGAGAGTATCAAAACGGCCTCAGATCTTGCAAGATTATACCAGCACTTCTTCGCAAGAATTAGTGAAGGATTCTTGCGGAGCGAAGAACCTCGGGCAGAAGATGAGATACCATAGGTGCTGGTGAGTCAAGCTCCGCGGCGGCTCTGCTCAGGTGACTATCGTACAATCTTAACCGGGCCGTGATTATGGCAGGCATTAATCAGGAGAGACTGTCCAATTATGTTTCCGGGAAATCTAGCAGGGCTACTCGGGAATCAGACGGGCCTAATGTGCCCAAGCATCAGAAACTGTCTTGGGTATGGCTTTGGACTGAGGGAGATGTGTCTGGATGATAAGGGCTTAGGACGCCTTTTTTGGAGGACGGCGATCACCAGGCCTGGAGCAGCTGGAAAGTCACATCTTGGAGCGCATTATCCATCAAAAATATTTCAGGACTATCTATGGGCGCGGCGGCTCATATGTCTAGATCTGATATTCGGTAACGACTGTGTGTTGCATAAGGCTTGTAAACCCGAGGTTCATGTTCCCATCCCAATACTGCGAGGCGAGGATAATCAGCGTGGCCACCCCCTCCTGCCCCTGGCTTCATGCATCACAGGCTCCTAAGGATTGATCTTAATGATGCACCGCATTCCCAAATTGAAAGTGCCCACCCGGCCGCAGCGGGTGTCCGTCGGGGTGTTTAGAAACTCGCCCGCGTACTTGATCCAGACGTCATCGTACCACATACCGGTATCAAACCACCAATGGCAAGCATTGCCTTTGTGGATGTCGACAGTCCAGGGGAGTGGGGTGGTGATGGAGATCCAGTCACCACCGTCTCCTTTGCAATCGAGATCGAAAGTCGAAAACCAATTATCGAAAGTGATCCTGACTTTGTCCTTCATGGGCTCGAAATGAGTGCCACTTCCGCCGAAGACGACGCTGAAATAATCACTGTAGTCAGACTGTTAGCTTGCGGAGTTGAGGTATGCAGGAAGGAGCCTTGGCTGCTTCGTGACTGGTGTGAGAGTTCTGACCTGGAAAAGTCGCCATGGCCGTCGTTGTAACGCTTGCTCAGCTGTCCCTCCTCAATGGCCGTGACATTGACGGCCTCGTAGTCTTGCTCAGGGTTGTCGAGGTCAGAGATAACCTTGCGTGGCAGAGCCGAGACCATGGGTGCGATAGAAGCACCCAGAATCATGAGAGACGTGAAAAAGCTCTTTGCGGACACCATTTTTAAAGCGTGGGTGTGAGAGTTGAGAAGAGTTGTGGTCGAGGAAGAGAGTTAGACGATGAGATGCCAGAGGAAGCTGCAGTGGCTGCGACTTCGATCGTGATGATGAGTCTGTAAAAAGGGCTTGCTCATGCCGGACAACGCCCTTCTTATAGCTGAGAACCTATTATTAACTGTTTCTTTTGCTGATTTGTTTCCTCACTCTTCTGAGGGTGGCAGAGTTGTGATACCAAGCTATTATTATCAACGTTCCCACATACCAGGTTTGTAAGGAATGAGCCTAATTTCAACTTTAAATATAGGTCTATTGATCCATGTTCTTTTCTTCCCCCCACTTGGCAAAATCTTCCGATGCCAGGTACGTGTTGCGCTGATGGCAGCGGCTCGAAGAACCCAAGTCACCACTGCTGCTCCACCACATGCAGGACATAAGGTTATTTTAAAGTGTACTGCCATTCCTCACGCCTCGCCAAAGTGGGAAAATCGGCCGCTGGGGAAAGCCAATAGGCGGAAGATAACACCGGATACAGATCCCAGCCAAGTGTCAGCAAACGCCATTCCTGGTAATATTTTTCACCTCTAGAGGCCTTGGCAGCTTAAGCGATCATCTGACAATGCCTTATTCTTCGATTACTCTGTAACGCCTACGGAGTGCAAACTGCTTTTTGCATGCCCGCCTATCATCTGGGGGCATTTCCGCTTTTGCCTAAAGCTCTTCAGTGAATCCAACGGCGGGCAGTGTTGCTATCTGTAGTGCGCAGCTGCGCTGTCAAGGGCAGCTTGCTTTCACAGTGGGCAGTGTTAGACTTCTACGAGCATCCCGAAGCTACCAGGCCTTATAACGGCGAGCCTGAAGCTATCTTCCCCAACACTTGACCAGGCACTTCGGAGCTTGCTTATCTGGTTTACGCGATCCATGGCAGAGAAGTTTTAAGGTTATTGTGTTGCATGGCATTGGGCCGATGAAATGCCTATATTGTGTAGATACTGTGTTCTTTTGCTTCTGCGTTTCCTCTGAGGGTGGTGGAGTTA
>JABFFE010000345.1:0-44000 GCA_013623625.1 Fusarium setosum | reverse complement strand
ACGCTAACGTTGGAGGGGCCGCCAAAGGCGGAAATGACGACCTTGCGGATAGTGTGAGTGGTCATTTTGGTGGGGTTGATAGGTTAAAATGAAACAGCAAGGTGAGAAAGAGGAAAGGTTATGGTGCGAAGTTGGTGTGTGAGAGAGAGTTGGAATTGTATCAGTTGATCTGAGTGTGTTGATGTGTTGGATGTTCCGAATGATGGAAAGAAGCATACGGGCATGTTCACCATTTATTTATATAGCATATCTCAAGAGAATCGTCACATCACAGATGAAACCTGGTTGAAGCATTGACATGTCGCCCGCTCGCATTCGCTTACCTGGCCGGGCAGACTGGTGTCCCGCGTTTCGCTCTCGCGCTCGCGCTAAACTTGGAGATGAGCAGAGGGGCGCGCGAAGGACTGCGCCCCACAAAGGCGCGACACGCGAGTGGCTTGTTTTGGCAT
This sequence comes from Fusarium setosum, assembly GCA_013623625.1. NCBI lineage: Eukaryota > Fungi > Ascomycota > Sordariomycetes > Hypocreales > Nectriaceae > Fusarium > Fusarium setosum. The sequence continues at coordinate 43,551 of JABFFE010000345.1, read as the reverse complement.
GGAGCGTGGCTCAGCTGTGGCATGCTGGCCAATGAAATCAGCGACTTGGGGCACGGCCGCTTGTTTATCCGGTCTCCACACGCCAATCGGCATTCATCGTCCGTGCACCGCGAAATAGTGAACAACACACCAGCCACAGGAGAGAAGCGCCACAATTCGGCAGCCTCAGTCAAAATGGATCGGCCCGCGGTCTGAAATTGGAACCCCCGCGTCCGTCTCGCACATTTGCTCAATCGACAGTTGCGCCGGCGGGCAACTCGGACAAGAAGTCTATCCGTGTCCTCTAATTGTGTAACAAGTCACTTCTCGACTTGTGCGGGCAATGGGTTCCCGGCGTCTTGGGCTACCTACGCATCGCCAACCAAGCAAGGTTTGAGCATCGAGGCCGCCTACATGCCCTGTACCGGCCGTAACATTCGACGAATTTATATATACACAATAAGAAACTCCACGAGACAGGGTATGCCGTGCTTGGTGGGCAATACCTAACAGCCTGTATTTGCTGGTCACTTTATCCAAGCATTCCTATTGCTAAAGCCCCTGTCTACTTGTATTCCCACTTCCAACCAAGCTCAAGTCAAAAACATCCATCATCTTTTCAACATCTCCCGGCGGATGGAGACCGGTATCAAACAGGTACCCGGCTCCAACAATCCCACATCAAGAGAACATTGGGCGGGAATTCACGTTTCTCTCCCTGAAACGAGATTCCAACCACCCCTTAAACTTATCCCAGAGCGACCTGAACCAGTTCCAAACAGACAAGTAGGTTCTTTGCAGCCATGTCAAAAGATCCTCCCAAGGGATGAAGTAGACAGAAGCAGCAACTCCAGCCCCGAGCAGAACAGCTGGGCCAGTAGCAGTCACAATGACACTTGCCGATGCTTTGAATGCACCGGCTTGGAACAGTCCTGCGCCCAATTTGTAGTTGACGTAAATGCCACCAGCCGATGCTTTGAAGTCGGCTGCCAGTTTCACTCCGGTGACAGTAACACCAAGGATCCCGGCAATGAGGCCTTTCCACTTCTCCCACCAGGATCCCGTCATGTTTGTCTATGCAGGCGGTTCAAGTAGCGATGAATCTTCTCCCGCTGCCCATAAGACAGAGAGTCGGTAGAGTCAAGCCAAGAGGATGCTCGATCAGAATCAATCTGAATACAAACGCCTTCTCCAAGGTAAACTCTCTTTCTTCTGGGGCGAGAACCCTGCCAATCGCCCATTCGGACGCCTGCAAAGGTTGCTGATCCACTGACAATCAGACGCCCCTCTGGATCCTCTGCATGACCACAGCGGAGGATTTTCAAGGTTTTGATCTGCGACCGCACCTTGAACGTAATGTGTGTGACCTCCGGGCTGACCAAGATGACAATGGTTTGGCGTCGGCTATCACGGCGGACATCTCGGATAGTCTCCTGAAGCCACTCGCTTGTGGTCACCGAGACCATTGACTTTCCTGATAGATATTTCTATGGTCAGAAATGTGGGTACTGAAAGGTTACAAGGTTGAAAGAATTCATTGTAGACTGTGTTGAAGATACAAAGAACTTGGTAATCATCACTCACCCTTCCAGAACTGCCACCAGCGTTTCTTGCTTTCTTTGCCAGATTATCCAAGATCTCTTCGAGCACGACAGCAATGATTGCGAGCTCATTGTCGCCCCGTTCGGCTTGGATCACCTCATTCATGCAGCTGATCTAGTTCTCCATTGGCTGCCAACTAGAGCCACAGATGGTAGAGAGATCATCAGACCAGGTAGACGACATCCCCCAAGACGAATCCGATTCGGGGGAGACAGAATAAGGGGGCAGCGACATGGTGAAGGTAGAAGATTGATGTGAAATATGACCCAAGGCAAGGTGAATGCGGTGGCGTGCTTCAGAAGTGTATGACTGCAGTCGCTTGATGAGGGAGGATGGTTTCTTCGAGTCAACACGGGGGATTTCTCTTCCATTATATACTCGATTTGCAGTCCCGATTGCCTCGTAGCACATGGCTTTCGTTTCTAGCTATCCGACTTTTGTCAATCTGCGTTGCGTGCTCCTCATTCGGTCAACCTGCATGTCTTTCCAATCTGACGAATGATACATGGCAACGAGGGCCAGTTGGCCTCCCCTCACAATTCCAACCCAATCGGAAATGCCACAAGAGCAGTGGCTGAAAGAGGGGGCCGCCACCAACATTTAGGATCGACCACTCAAGATACCGCTGAGTTGAATGGTGGAGCCCTGGGAGCCCTCGGAGCCCCGACTACACCGAGTCGAGACAGTCTCTTCTACCAGTCTGCAAAGACAGGTATCTGGCGTCTCGCACACAGTTCTTCTCTTTCGTTCCCGAAGCTCAGTTCCATCTCCCTTGACTTCTCCTCATCACCAAAATATTGGTATCATAACTCTGCCACCCTCAGATGGATCAGAGGAATCACCAAAATATGGACTCCAACAGCCCTTCCATGCCAGAGGATGAACAACTCCTCATTTTCCCTTCTCAATGGCTCCCTGACAGATCCATAGACGTATCTATGCCGCAGATCGAACCTGCCGGTAGCCACCTCGTTCACAACGACTGGACAGCCCTCCCTTTTCACTCTTTCCCAGCAGGATTTTCGGCAGCCAACTGCCAGACCAACTCGGAATTCACCATTGATCCGACATACAGCCAGATGCTTAGTATTCCATTCGCCTCCGTGTACGATAACTTGAACATTGTCCCTGGCAGCTCTATGGACCAACCCATTCTGGAGAACGGAGATGCGCTGTTGGGTCAACAACTTGCACTCCACCAACCAGATACAAGGCCGATACAGATACGAGCGGGAAGGAAGACCATCGGCCACGAACTATGGGAGGCGTATAAGGAAGAGATCTACGACATTTACATGCTCAATAACAATACCCTTGAGCATCTAATGGCCAAGATGAAGGAGCGTTATGGCTTCGAAGCCGGGTGAGTTTCTTGCGAAAGCATCAGACCCTGGCTTAGTACACGGCTCTAATTCTTTTACCAGGCGGTCGAGCTATACTGCAAAACTCAAGGAGTGGAACTTTCTTAAAAACAAGACAAAGAGGAGTGGCCCTGTTCAGGAGATTGAGGGTCAGGAACCTCGCAAGCGAGCAAGTTTGAAGCCTTGTCCACAGCAACAGGCATTGTGTACCCCACCAGACAGCGATGCCACCATGAAAAGAGCCGTGGTGGAAATGATTGACCGTCAATTTGCCACCCACTTGCTTGACTGGTCTACCAACCCAGGGATGATCATCCCTCTGACACACATCACGCCCTCCTCTGATTCTTGGGCTCGGGTGTTCCTGGAATGTCAAAGTGCCGGCCAGCTTGCACGGGCCGGAATGCAAAGGTCCCTTAACTATTCTCTACAACAAGTGTTTCATGGTATCCGCCAAGCGGCGACCGACACTGGCCCAACCTTTTTGGTCTACTTCTGGAGAACCGCTCTTACACTACGCGACATTCGTCTGCACGGAGTACTGAAGAAGAATAAACCCGATTTTCCCCTTTTGGGCTTCTTCATTAAGTACCTCCAGCTTCTGTTTTCCGGGGGCTCTCCGGGGCACCCCTTCACTGACTTTGCAACCTGGTTGGATACGGCCTTTGCAGCATCACCTCGGAAGTTCAAGGATGTCCTCCAATGGACCTACTCCTACACAATCTCTCGTTTCAAGGAGAGGATTGGAGGGCATCAGCCAGTGATACTGGGCATGATGTCCCATCATGCAAAACATTGGAGGACACGCACCCCTTACTCTGGGGCATCCATTCAGAGCCACTACGAGGGTCTTTCGTTTCAACTTCGGGGTACGGCTGACGTCGAGAGCGAAGAAGCAATTTCGCTGCAGCTAGACCACATGTTTGCCATGTTGATCAGGGACGAGAAGGATGCCGCCGTCCAAGCTCGGGTGTTGGCCACTGAGCTCAGGCAACGGACAGTCACCTGGTGTAAACAACATAGAGGCGGGCTTGAGTACAACACGTATACGCAAGCTCTTGCTCACTCGACTGATTGGCTCTCAAATTCCCTGTTCGAGGGACGAAACCCCGCTTGTTACACATACATGGGAGAGACCATCGATGTCCTGAGATATGGCGACCAGGCATGCCGCGTTTGGGCTGCCACTTTCTCCAGGAGGCTTTCTCTATGGTACAAGGGTAACCTGGGCTTGACAAAGAAGCAAAGGTCTAAGACAGGGCCAAAGTCCGGGAAGCGACCACTACCCGAAGCAGAACAGCAGGCGAGACGGGTTTATGCATTAAAAATGAGCCAGGAGTTAAAAGCCGAACGACTGCGGCTGTCTGAGATCATGCACACTATCGAAAAAGCACCGATAGTGGACCGTAAGCCATCCGCTAATCCTCGCGGCAAGCACTGGGTGCAGCAGAAACGCGAGCGACGGAAGGAAGACGAGGCGGGGCTCTTTCAGACTCTGAAAAAAAAGGTCGAATTTCCAAAACAACGATAGAATGCAGTTGGTGCATCTCCTATGAAGCTTAGGTCGTTGGGCTTGTGGCTGATAATAACAAGGGTATTGGATAGGGACGGGAGACAGGTCTAAATTTGGGTCTTAGAGTCTGCAGAAGTTTAAATTATCACAGTATCAGGGTCAATACGTTTCTTGGTGGCTTGTCTCAGCTCCTGTAAACTTGCTAGTCACTAAATGAGGGCGACGGATGAGATAGTCCACTATTTGGGAGACAGTGAGGATTTCAAGACAGCCTATCATATTGGAGGAGGGCCTGGCCAAAATAAAATTTTGGTTCTGTTCGTTATATAATATAGTTTCCTTTTGTTTGGATCCTGTCTTCTATAACAGAGGGAGTGGAGGTGTATGAGTCTGAAGAGACACCGCATGTAATCCATATTCACTAACCTCATCTCCTTGTAGGTTGGTCTGTAAACACTGTAAACTCGCACCGTCTTGCAAATTCCTGAAGACGAATGTCAACTAATACCTACCCATCTGTCCGGTCATTGGGCTCCGTTGCTTGGCCTCTGCGTAGCTGCTGGGTTGCGGTTTCGGGCCCGCGGCCGCAGCCCGTAAACAAGTACCGGAAGTGAGTGGGGTTTAGCCCAGATGTTTTTACCAAATTAGAATGCCAAGATGATCCAGCATGGGCATTTTACCTTTACGCTATTGCCCTGGAAGTCTGGGGGCCGGACGATCTTTTGCTTGCGCCATGTCAACTGTGGCTATCAAGGCCAGGTGGATGATGGTGTGCTTTTCAATGGCCGCACTATTAAAGAGACCCCTTGCCGCTAGACAGCCCGCAGAGTGTCTCTAAAGCAATCCGGATCTTTATCAGAACCATATCTCTATAACAATTTGAAGCGCACCCACAACCAAGCCCGCCATGGCAACATTTCACAAGACTGTCTCTTTCCCATGGAGCCGAGTCCCAAATATCATGACAGCATCGAATAATCCGACGCCAATGTTTGTTCAGTATGATAGCACCTCGGGTAATCTACTGACTGCCTTGCAGTGCCATCTGTGGACTTATTCTTGCACTTGGGCCACTGTCTTTTGAGCTAATATTTGTTTCTGGCATCTCCAAAGACAGCATGTACACTCCGTATGTTATCCAAACTATCTTCTCTTTGTTCCTTGCTTGGAAAAAACACTGGCTTTGATCTGATCCTTGCTGATCCAAACAAGGCCAGTAAACCTTCGTGTTGGTGGTTTTCTAATGCTTCTGGGTGGTCTTATGGAACAGATTCGAGGAGATCAGTTGGCTGCGGTGTCGTTCTCTTCCATGGGCTTATGCTGCGTCATTCTCAACGACACTGCTCTACAGGTAGCCTTTCCTGTGGATGGAAAAGTTGTGGTAGATAATGCCTTCGAAATTGGTATGTGACATCTGCGACTGAGACTTTGTGGCGCCCTCATGGCCTACTCTTGGCTCTGATAGCAGCTGATCCTTTCTAGGCGTGCTTTTATTGCTTCTGGGAGCCCTTCTCTTGATGCATACGGTTTCATCGTTTAACAAGAACGCGGCCCTAGCAATAACACTGTGTTTTGTCAATCTTGGTTCCGGCCTGCTTCTTTTGGGGCATTTCGCTGGTCAAACAGTATTGGGGAATAACCAGTATGCTTGGAGAGGCCCATTTGTGGTGAGTCTCCCCTCCAGCTTGAAAATATACGGCTGCTGATAATTTTGCTACTAGGGAGCTGGCATTTGCTTCTTTGTCGCCGCCCTGGCTAGTGCTTGGGTGTTATTTTCCACACTGCGCGTGTCGGTCGATCTCACCTTGCCTGTACCTGCGGGTGCATTGAAAAGAAGCAAGTTGGCCCTGTGAAGCGAGATAAAAGGCCTCGAAACCGAAGCCAGGTTATGGAAGCCGTCCCAGGGTCTTAAGGACATCTCTCGAGCACGAAGTTGATTGAGACAACACTTAACTCGCCATACATCAAGAATGCTTATACAAACAGGACTAGGTTCTACACTTCGTCTATTAGACCCCCAGCCGTATACGTCAATAAAACTCGAAGATAACTCCGCGTTATCCATTCTTAACTTAGACATGTCCCTCTGTTAAACCTTAAGATCCTCCTGCTGAGCTGCATCGCGTCAACTTTACGGGCACACGCCCGGCATTGCATAGTTCGGAACGTTCGCGGTGCCTACTTGTCAATTTGAACAAGCATTCACCCCAAGTTGCCAGAGCGATTTAAGGGGAGGCCGCCATATACATTGTAAATTGCGGCCTCTCTCGCAACTTGGAGGCGGTACACCATAGCTCAATAACGGTACGCGAGGTACACACAGATTAAAATGTCGAGTATTTGATCAAGTCTTGCCGAAGGTGGTTTTCTGTTATGCTTGTCTAGTCCTATGTCCGTTGCAATATCTTGATGAAGGCATAAATCGGCTCGGCCAGGACACGGTCGGGTCGATCATCTAGTTTCAATGGGGGTACGATAAGACTTCAGATGTCATAATGTCATAACGCCTGCGTGGGATTGGGGCATGGGTGTGCTCTTCTGATGGTGGCGCTATCTTTGTATTTTGACTCGTTCGCATTTCTTGTAGACACTCAACTCTGACATCATGGCGGCTTTCTTGACTTAGCCGTTATCAAGCTTTCCAAATGATAAACTATTTAAATAATGGGCGGTATCGTCATCGTCGCTATCAGATCTGGACCAAACGACTGACCGACCTGGTCAGAGATCAAGCACCCAGAAAACCTGCACCATGGCCTCCCCAATGTCCGGATCCAGGTCATCACCGATCGCCATCAACGACGGACCAGAGGGTCGTCGCCATTCAATCCTCTCCGACTTTTTCCCCGGCAGCCTACCCTTTCCTCCCTCATTTGTTTCCACGGCCCCCAACATCCAAGAAATCTTGAGCAGAGACATTGCTGATTGCTCTTCGGAAGACGAGGAAGACCATGAACACGCTATAGTCGACGACACCTCGTCGAGGCTTGATCAAGCGGCCGACGTGCAACTAGCCTTCCACCCCAGCGGAGTCCCGTACGGATGCGGCTTCTCGACCGTTCCGCTCCCGGGAGTGGATCTTCCGGTTCCCAATCCGCACGACCTCGATGAGTCGCTCCAAGCAGAAATCAACCTGCTGCGCGACAATGACATTATACCAACCAAGGAACCCAAGACAGGGTGGAGGGCCACTTTCATCGGTCGACTATACCGGTCTCTCTTCAGCACTAGGATTCAAGATCACAAGAAGTCAATTAGTGCTCCAGGAGGTGTTACTGAGACGACTCCGCTTCTCCTGGACGTTAGCGTAGAACCTGAAGGTGTCCTCCCGATGCTATCCCCCGAAGACGTGCACAAGCAGTGGGAAGAGGCCGTTGCCACACACCACATCCAGACGACCTGGCAGCGCGAGGCAAAGACGCTGGTTCAATACTCGGCGCCGTTGATTGCCACGTTCTTGTTGCATTATTCGGTGACAGTTGGAAGTGTGTTGACGGTCGGACGACTTGGAATGGAGGAGCTGGCTGCAGTCAACCGTGAGTATCTATCCCATGCACCGAATGCCGTGCAAGGGCAGGATTCCTAAGAGCAATGCAGTGGCTACTATGACGGCAAGTATCACATACTACGTCCCTGTCCAAGGCCTCGCGACCTGTCTTGACACACTCTGTGCCCAAGCCTACGGGTCAGGCCACAAGCATCTCGTCGGTCTTCAGGCGCAGCGTATGACTTGGCTCCTCTGGATCCTAATGATACCCATTGCTGTGCTGTGGTGGTTCTCAGAGCCGATTTTAGCTGCTCTCGTTGGCGGTGGACAGACAGCATCACTTGCAAGCCTCTATCTACGAGTCCTGATTCTCGGCATGCCTGGGGTAGCAGCATTTGAGAGTGGCAAGCGTTTCGTGCAGTCACAGGGTTTGTTCCATGCAACGACGTACACTTTACTCATCGGCGCGCCCCTGAGCTTTCTACAAAACTGGCTCTTCGTCTTTCGAGCGGGTTGGGATTTTCCAGGAGCTGCTACGGCCATGGCAGTTACGCAAAACCTGCTGCCTATCCTGCTCATTTTGTATGTGCAGCTTTTTGAGGGCTCTCAATGTTGGAAAGGCTTTAGCCGAAAAGCTTTCAGCAACTGGGGTAGGTGATACGATGGCCTGGGTGATTTCAGTTCAAATGTGGCTCGGCAAAAGGGCTAACACTTGTCTCAACAGGCCCTATGATTAGATTGGCCCTGCCAGGCATGATCATGATCGAGGCCCAGTTCTCAGTGCTGGAGATTCTCACCATCGCCGCTGGTCGATTTGGAACTGCACAGCTCGCAGCGCAGAGCGTCCTTGTCACCGTGACATCCACCTCCTTCAACATCCCTTTCCCTCTAGCCATTGCAACTTCAACCAGAGTTGCCAATCTCATTGGAGCACAACTAAGTGATGCTGCGCGAACGACAGCAAGAGTGGTACGTTCTTTTGACCTCTTCCGAGTATCCTGTCTAACACTGCTGTAGGCCCTATGCGCCGCCTGTGTCGTAGGACTGTTCAACATGTCGATTTTCGTGATACTACGAAGACAACTGCCCCGTATTTTCACAGAGGACGACGAAGTGGTCGAAATTGTCGCTCAAGTGATTCTTGTGTGTGCGCTGATGCAGATTTTTGATGCCATGGCTGCCGTATCTCACGGCCTTCTCCGCGGAATCGGCCATCAGGCAGTTGGAGGGTACGCGAATTTGTTCTCGTACTACGTTGTGGCATTGCCAATCTCACTCTGGACTGGTTTTGGTTTGGGCTGGAAGTTGACTGGCCTCTGGGCTGGCCTAACGGCGGGCCTTGCTGTGTGAGTCTGCCTACCTACACAGGGCGCAGCTTTCTTGTATGGATATCTCTACTAACGAATTATTCAGCGTTTCCGCGCTTGAGAATTTGTATCTGTATCTCACGAATTGGGATGATGCCGTTGCTCAGGCCGAAGCAAGGATGCGATCAGAGGCTCGAAGGATGTCGGTTGTTGTTCACTGAGTACGTGTCTGATATGCAGGTCTGAGAATACAATTATTGTGAGGGGTGCTCAGGATATGGAGAACAGGATACAGGATACAGTTCAATGCAAGACTGATATCAAGTTGGAGCGAGTGTTTAGGGGTTTGGTGCTACCTGAGTAAGCGGCTATTTTACCTGCCCATCTTAGCGAGTCTGTTTTTACATACGTGGTACTACCTGTCAAGAGTGCAGAAGACACGAGGAAACCTACATTTATTTTAGACAATGCGAGGCTTTTGAGGGACGACCGCGGTTATCTTTCAACCTTTCTCCCACAGCCCCCTAAATCAACATACTGGCCGACACCACTAGTTTCATTGCCACGTAGGCTATCCGACTTGAGAAGTACGGGGCACGGAAGATTAAGGATGGCGAGCCCCTCGCTAGGGTCTAAATGAAACGATGGGCTTCGTTTGGGGCCGGTCCTTGTCCATAGCCAGACGATCCAGTTCTAGGATATTGAGATTCAGATGTACACCGTGTAGCCCTGGTTGTGTGATTCTACAAGTGATCTTTGGCGACTGACAACCCTCAAGTGCGATCAAAATGGGGTAAGCGAAAATTGAAAACAATCCTGAACTTTACCCTAGATGCGAATAAGAAGAAAGGACTTCTTCTATAGGTATGCATGGGCTGCTTGTCCCCGTGATATAGTTAGTTCTTAGGAGTGAGGAGCTTTGCATTCGAGCCTCCTATTTCTAGACAGGAAGGATTCAATCACGGCCAAGTTCAGGAAAACTAGGATCCCGGTCCCAAAGGGGAATCTAAGGCTGACCAGGATGTTAACTTTATCTCAAGAGGGGTTTACGAGCTGTCAACCGAAACACTTGTCACTTCCTTTAGACAAGGTTGGATAGCATATATATTGACTACCTCTGGGAATGCGGTCACCATAAGCAGAGATGGATGCGGCTCACTGGCCAACAGAGTCCAAGAATAACCATAGCAATTAAAACACTATCTTAGATCCTACTAGTAAATACAATAGGCAGTTGAGGTACACTGAGCGTAAACGTATCCTTAGCCCCCTTGATAAAATGCTCCCCATTTTCTCCAGGTGGAAAATCCAAGTTGTATCGCAGAGCAATACGACTGAGCACCATCCGAAGCTCCATGAACGCTAGATTTCTCCCGGGACAGAGGAACTGGCCTCTCGTAAATGGTATCCAGGGCACCTTCTCTGGGTTCAAGTCCTCCCACCGCTCGGGTTTGAACTCGAGTGCATCCTCCCAGTAACGAGGATCTCGGTGAATTGTGTAAGCTGGAACAGACACGATAGTGTCGCCAGGAATGAAAACTTCGTCGACCTGGATGCCTGATGGGGGCGTCAACCGGCCCAGTCCTGCTGGGACCGTTGGTCTCAGTCGCAGAGTTTCCTGGATGACATAATCCAGATATGGGATTGTCTTGGCTTTCTCATAGCTCCATTCTTCTTCTCCACCGGGAAATCGGGCTTGCACCAGTTCCTGAAGCTTTCGATAAGCCGTTGGATTTGTCGTCAAAAAGTACAACCTATAGATAGTTCAACACATGAGATCAAAGACGAACGATATAAGAGACTCACGTATTCGTCAAAGCCACAGCAGTGGTATCGCTTTGTGTCTTGTTAGTTGATATGCCCAAGGTACATAACATCTTGTGCGACACCTTACCTGCCAGCAATAATCATGAGACGAGAATCTTCTTGGAAGGCCGCCTCACCTGGAGGAGCAGAGCGATCATTTTCGTCTGCAGCCCTAAGAAGCCATGAAATGACATCTCGAGGTGTCTGATCATTAAGGGCTGCTTTCTCGCTCTCCAAGATCTAGACACGAGTTAATATCAAATCAAAGCCTGAGTGCGTCACACAAAACGGGGAGGGGAGCAACTCACGGCACGCTTCGATTGAAGCTCACTGCCACACCAGTCCGCAAATCGTGAGTAGCTGCCAGTGGCGCCGGGGATCTTGGTGAGCATGGACATCAGCCAAGGCACCGTACCCAGTGCCCCGACAACCGCCATGTTCTCATGCAAACCCTGGATAGCGGCATGCTTATGGCCAGACTTCAGCATGTTGAAGTCTTTGGAGAATCCTAGCCTTGAGTTAGTGTGATCAAGTTGAAGAGAGTGGCGAGCCGGAGCATGGCTCGGTAAGACGACGCACCCACTTGTCCCATGACGTCGAAACCAAAGAATATTGCGTACTGGGTCATGTCGATCGGGATACCTTCATGCTCTGCAATACGGGAAATCAACAGATCCACTTTGGACACGACCCGATCTTGATACACGTCCAGAGCTTGGCTTTGTGTGAGCACGATTCTGTCCAAGGAGATAGGCTATACTTCTCGCGTACCTCTAAAACCCAGACCTCTCATCCACGCCTTCTTTCGGAGCTTGTGCACTGTCGGATCGCGGGTTGAATGGAGAGAGATCTTTGTGACATCATCTGATACTTGGCTGTACCATGGCGATCTTTTGCACCGATTAGGCGGTTCATACAAGATGCCTATCGCAGATTCGCGGTTGATGGAGATCTCGCGGGGTCCTGGGTGATTGTCATCATGGTCAGTTTCATGCCATCGTCAACAGGCGATGCCAGGCCATGAACCCAACATACCGACTCGAACAAAGTCTCCATATTCCCGGTGCAGTTGCTGAATATTCTCATGGGTCTTTAGGCTTTTGGCTGCCTGTCTCATGGCATAAAAACGCGATAGCTTAGCCAGGAATGGGCCTGGAAAGCGATGGAGACGGTGGAACAGGGCTCGATAGACTAGGATGCTGCTGAGAAGCCCTAGGTTGAATCCACTGGAGACGATGATGGTTCTGAAGAGAGCCTTTGCCACGGGAAACCCGCACCCGAGAGCATAGCTCAGAAAAAGCGTGGCCAGCACGCCGAGATAGGAGAAGACGATGGTCCAGGCTCTACCGTCGATCTCAAACGGCCTGACGGTGATGTGGGCAATGATTCCGGTGAGGAACGATAGCTCTGCCGCAACCGGCAGAGATGCTCCAAGGATGGAGCTAAACCCTGAGCTCAAAGCCGCCATCTTGGGAACCGAGAGACAATGTTGATGGTTACGGCCCGCTTTCCCAAGAAAAAGTTGCGAGGACGAGGATCAATGCCTATTAGGTATCGCCAGCTGAGCCAGACCCTGGTCTCGCCTCCTTTTTTGCTTACCCCCCCTGAGCGGGGCTGGCCCGAGATTTGGGGACTTCCCCGTCTAGCATGCTGCTAATGCTCGTGCTTATTGGTCCATCTCGGTACCAATAAAGCATTTGAGACCCGTCAGCTTGGTAATTGACGACTCCGACTGGACCAGGTGTCACCCGCCAAGGTCTAGGGCAGTAAGATGAGCAGCATGAAAGACTGACTGTCATGGACGGAACACATGGCACCAAAGGGTTGGGCAATTCAATTAAAAGATCTGCCCAAGAGCCATTACACTCCGAGTCTTAGGTCAGAGATATAACCATGTGAACAACTCCAACCACAGCACCCGTCATCAGTACGCTTGGCATCAGCGTCCTGTGCGCAGACCCTACGCTCCGAGGGTTCAGATCCCTCACACATTGGTCGACGCAGTCATCCGCTTTGTCCTCGCTGGTTCCATCGCTGTAGCGTGTCTTGTCTCCAGTGTAGTAACGCTCATGGCACCGCCTAGCACATCCAAAAGCCCAGCAAGACACGCGATTCTCGTCGCTGATTTCCCATCCATCCAACTCGCGCTGACTCCAGGTCCCGTTTGCGCCGAGCAAGGTGGTCCGGCTGCTGTACGAATAGCCATTGACTCTTTTGTCTCCCTTCTTGAACAAGCTTGTCGAGATGCGAATCTGGGACTTGTTGGGCGCCACGTCGGCGGGGATAGTGATGTTGACTTGTGTTATGTCCAAGTCCTCTCCATAGTCGAGCCAGCAGACTGGACCTGTCCCCCAGCCCGGGGGCTCTAACGCCAGGTAGACGCGATAGGCATTGAACCTCTTGCGAAGGTCAGAGTCTGGGTCAATCCTCTGGTCGATCTTGAGATCCTCAGTCTGGCCGGCTGTGATGTTCCAGGGAACAATGATTGCTGGTGAGGCATTGACGCAGGCTGAGAAAGCCGCCAAGAGAGTGAGGGCGACTTCAAGAAAGAATGAGATTAGCGCCATGGCATTTTGAACGAGAGTGATGGGCAAGTCGATGCTTGCTGTGCCCGCAAGACAAAAGAGTGAGATGAGATGCGATGCAGAATTTGTATCAAAAAGGGGTCTAAAAAGGGGCCTAAATTAGCCTCCCTCGTTGGTGGTCCAGGTTCCGATTCCTTCGTGCCTGAATGGAAGCGATACTGGCTTACGTAAGTACCCAAGCGAAAGGGTCGGTGTCCGGTGTCGCTATCCGATTGGAATTATATTGCCCTGGCAATTCGCCTGCACTAGACTATACGGCTCTATAAAAGCGAGCTGATTGTCTTGTTCATGGAGTACTATAAAAGTAGATGGTGCGAGCGGTGTAATCCCAGCCTCTGGGTCAGCTTCACAGATCGGTCGCCGCCACTTCACTTGATGATGCCAGGCACTGACTCTCAAAATCCAAACTTGATTAACTCCTGCTCATTTACTGTAATTGACGTCGAAGGTCCTTGTGTATGTGATCGAGCCTCCATCTAGAATGGCTTCTTCGCTGTTATCGTCTCGGTTGGTTCCCCTGACTACCAGGTCTTCCCTCGAAATGGGACCCCCTCGACTGACTACCGTTGTCTGCATTTTGGCATCCTTGTTGTCTGATAAATCGTCCAGTTCAGTGTCGAATTGGGAGTACCCAGTCCGTTGCTGCCGGTTCGGCTTGCTCTGCGATATGTCGTAGTTACTAGACTTGGAGGGGCCTGAGTTGCTCGACGAGCCCATCAATCTCGGTGCAAATCGTCTGAGGAATTTGCGGAAGGTAGGCATAGAACCGCAGATAATGAACAGGTTTACTTCAACGAAGCTGCAAGAAAGATGGGAGAAATTGTTAGTATCTTGGTCCATTTCTAGGCCCAGTGAGTAAGTGGGTAGATGGAATCGCGACATACGACCAAACATTGGCGGGCGCAGCCACCCACGGTATGTCATTTGTTCCTAGTAGCGACGGCAAGTAATTCATTCGAACAATCGAGGTCGCGACGGTTCTATTCACATCTAGTTAGTCATCAAGGAGTCTTGCTGTCCAACAGACCAGAGACGAAACCCACACTGAGCCGATGCCAAACATGATAGCAGCTCCAATCTTTTGTGCTACGGGCATCTTCAAACGAACAATAGTCGGAATGGGTATGATGAAAAGGACAACGTCAGATACGATGTTAGCAACGGCGATGGCGATATAAAGCACCGCCATGTCAACGCATTTACCCGTAGCAAAAGCGTACGGATCCCATGCGGTATGAATTGGATGGCACCCAAATAGAAGCAGCGAAGCAATGACAATGGTGTAAGTGGCTACCATGCAAATGGCCGCCCAGATGGTGATGACGAACCATTTCTGCGGCGAGATCTGGAGGTAGACAGTCAGGAGAGATGTCTTGCTGAGGCCATTGCAGGTGATGAAGATTGGCGCGACGATGTAGGAGCTCTATCGTTGAGTGAATATGCTGCATTAAGAAACTACATGGCCGACTTCAAGATAGATGTGAAACTCACAAGCATGTGCTTCTCGTAGACCTCAATAGGCATCTCCCATGCATGATGACATAGCCCTCCAATCGATATGGACCCTTGAAGAGCGAGCTTTGTCAGTTGGTGAGTTACTGGGTGGACTTGCACGCAAGGGTAATCGCTTCTTACAGACTTGAACCGACTGCATAACGAGCGACGCCACCTTTAGCACAAATACGTCAGCGGGTATTCATCGAGTAGAGTGATACTTCAAGCAAGATTTCTTACCCAGGCCATCGAGATCAATGCTATACATGACGATCCGAGTCAGCTTGATCTTTGAACTCTGCCGTTCAGTCCGACATACCATCGTCAATCTTCAGACTGCCAGTAATAAAGTGCTTCGTGTAGAGTCGTTGAATTAAGCAGATAAAAGCAAGCGTTCCAAGTATACCGAATATCAGAAAGTGATGCAACGCTTTCTGTTGTTGGGGGTGGTCAAAATCCACCTCGTAATCGTCCGGCGGCTTGAGGAACGTGGTCACGCCATCCGTCACCGGATAGGTAGCCATGGCCAGAACTCGGGCCACCGCTTGTTTAAACTACAAGAACGACAATAGCGGCCGAGATGCACCAAGGGACAAAGATAGCGCAAGTGGCTGAGACAATCTGTCCGGCTTAGCCGGCTGAAATTCCGTGTATTTGTAACTGTGCTGCAGACCAAGTTTCCTCAAGTCCAGACGAGAAAACTGACACCCCCTCCACCGTCGTCGGCGCAAAAGCAATTTTCTGACGCCAGATAATAATGCCGAGCGAGAAGGACTGGATGAGGGAACACGACGTGGGCATCTTTTTGCTTTTTTGACGACAAAAGTTGACGTCTCGCTTTTTCAACCCTGCCCTGTGAATATGAACCGAGTGGCTTTCCCGTTTTCAAGCCTCCAGACGGCTGAATGCCTAGGACTGGTACAGAGGTCCATGCTTGGCAATATCCATGAAACGTCTAGACCCGCGGGCTGCATCTAAGGTCATGTCTTCAACGACCCGGACCAATCAACGGCTCAAGCAGAGAGGGTCACCTTGATGTGTCACAGGCACAACCAACATACCCTTACATCCAAAGGATGATGCTCCATTGTGCTGATGGAGGGGTCCAAATATGCATGTGCTGTACATGGGTCGACATGCTATCCCCGCAAACTGGATCTTGAGTGAGGTTTCATGGCTCACCATTGGCTTGTTGCTGGGAAACTCGGGAGGCAATCGGCTCTTACACTCGGTACGGCTGTCTTCGTTGGCAGGAGGACATGATGCCTTTTAACGCTTCAGCATCGCATGAACTGGGTCATACCTTTTGGCCAAGCCCTGGACGACCACTTGTTCCCCGTCTATGTTTCACGGAGCCGTGTTCCTCCAATTCCCGCAGGCTGGGTTCGAGGCCGCAGTTCTTGCGATCTTGGGGACTATCCCTTGTATAATGTTACATAGCCCGGCTTGGCCAAGCGACACACGCGTGAAAAACTCGAGGACGTTGAAGTGGCTTGCGAGTGGTGACCAGGATGTGGTGGCCCCAGAATAATGTTATCGTTCCCCTCAACATTCAGAGAAGGGCTTCACCCGTACCAAAGTCGGATACCACCACTCTTCCGGATCTTCCGATCAATCGTCTCATGCTATACTACTAACAACATAGTTCGACGCCACCAGCAGGCTGGGGAGGGGACGGAAATTGCTCAACGGCTGCGTATTGACGGAGAACGGCCAAGTCGCTCACCTGGATCAGACCCAAACCAACACTCACAGTTGCATCCGGATCATGTTGGCTGCAAGTGACGACCAGCAGTCCCTTATCACCTGATGGTGTAAATATGCCAGCCTCCTCTCCTTTCCTACCATTTATGCTTTTACTATCGAGTCTACCTATCACTTCCTCTACCTCAGACCGAAAAAGAAAGCAATGGTTCGCCTCACTTCGACACTGGCCACTCTGGCGGCCTTGGCTTTCGCGACTCTTGTGTCGTGTCATTCCAATACGGGGCTCCTCCAGATGGTCACCTACGTTAAGCGCCGACCCGACTTTACTCGCGACGGGTTTTGGGAGTACTGGGAGACCCAGCATGCCCCCAAGGTCGTGCCCTTGGCCACCTATTTCAACATCAGCCGCTACCAGCAGGTACAAAGGACCCATGAGATTCATCGAGTCTTCTTGTAGAAAGCCACGAGATTCCACTAACACAGTCCATCAGGTCCAAGTCGGGGGTCAGATCCTCCCCACCGAAGCTGGTGCCTCTGAGCCAGCGTCCAACGAACCCGTTGACTTTGATGGGATCGCCATGTTCTTGTACAAGACGCCAGAAGTCCTGACAGCAATGCTCTCGCATCCTTACTACCTCGAGATCGTCGAGCCCGATGAGCATGTCTTCATTGACAAGGAGGCCTTCGGCAAAGGCATGGTGGCCACCTTTGTCGGAACTCACATTGAGGCTGTGGATCAGGCCAAGGATGTCTGGGTGGGCGATGAGGCAACGCGCAAGAAGTATCAGCAGATCTTTAACTCGTATCTGTGAGGGTATATAGATCCAGCCACGAACCAATCAATCGAGTATGCTGCTTCGACAGACTCTCACTCTGGAATCTTGGGCTGTCCCTCCGCTTGGGCGGGTGCGAATTCGGAGACGGACAGGGTGATGAGCGGCCGACGGGCAAGTCCCGCTCCGATCACTGGCATCCGTCTTACGTACCGTGATTTTCATGCCCGCTTAATCCAGAAGGGATCGTCGCCCCTGCATGGCGTCAGCGGAATCGCCTGGATCTTGGCGGAATACGCGAGTGCGCGAAACGCGTCAAGTTTTCTCTTTTCGCGTCTCAAACGCTTAGGTAATGCGCGCGCCCAACATGGAATTAAGTTTTTCCGTCGGCAAACTGAAGGAAAGGAATTCTTCGGGGAGAACTCCGGGGATCCGGAAATCTACCATATTCTCAATTCTCTCGTCACTAGGTAGGTATGGTAAATGTGGTAGTATGCAGGTTGTCATCACCTAAGAACCGTTGCTTTCGAAATAGGAAGATTCATATTTAAACTAATTCGTTTTCATTATTATTTAAAGCGCACTTTATAACAGCTACAGTTTGAATCTATAGGGTAACGTTCCCTGGTTAGGTACGATGTGGACTGCAACATGGTAGACATGAAGGGCAATGCCACATCCTCGAAATAGAAAGGGTTCGTCATAAATCCTTATAATCGTTAACAGCCTTATCTCTTTGGCGGTATCAAACAAGTCACACACCCTTGCTTCTCAGGGAACCTTCTGGGGCCATTGTATTACCGAAGCCAAGAATGCACGAGTGACAGAAGAATACCAGAAGTCGATGTATTCTCCTCTTGGGAGGCAGCCTCCACCCGGAGGATATTCAGCAGCTACTGTACAAACCTGGCAGACACGCCACTTTACCAAGCGAGACATTGACACTCGCATTTACCTCAGGTTTTTAATCCAGCTTGGGCCACAGTGGGTAGTGAATGCTCTTGGCAATATGGAGATGATTCCGAGGGACTTGATACAGCTAGGACTTACTAGCCGTAACCCCTGTACTAGGACTAGGGTAGTTTGGCACGATAGTAACTAGCCAAATTTCGTTAAGCTCGAGTGCGATCTTGACGAGCCCTCAGATTCTATAAGCCTGTCCACACGGGATTTGCAAGTTAACAAAAGTGTATATCGAGGCCATCTTGCCACTTGCAAAACCGAGGATGTTGGCCACGATGTTGACCTGAGAGTTTCGTTAAGTGCGAGACGGCATGACTGTTCAGCTTCGAAGTTAAGGATGTATAGTGATTTGCCTATCTTTACCGGTAACGACCCGACCTCGAAGTCATGGAAGTTTGTTGATGTCCTGTTGATGTGCTATTAAACTTTTCAGTATTTGAATCTTATATGACTCTCCGGCTTGACCTTTTCTTTATACTACCTTATTATGACTTACGGGATTCTAGATAGCGTGTAGAATGCTACTGTTTTATAAAAAGAGGGTTGATAGATCGTGGCTACTCGGTATGATCAAGAGTGCCAATCTATATTCGATTTTTGACCTTATTCAATACCAAAAGGCCTTGATCTGCCTTTTGGTATTGAATAAAGTCAAAAATCGAATATAGATTGACACCCTTAACGGAGCCTGCGCACTCTAACGTACCTGCTGCCATGGAAAAATTATTAGAAACTCGAGCGTTTAGATGCATAATAATCGCTCATACGCCTTGAGTAATAAGGCCAAAATCTAGTACCGGTACAACATAAAACTTTTCATAGCTTAAAACGTCTATCGCCTGTGTAGATATGGCCGATCATGTAACAGTGT
This sequence comes from Fusarium setosum, assembly GCA_013623625.1. NCBI lineage: Eukaryota > Fungi > Ascomycota > Sordariomycetes > Hypocreales > Nectriaceae > Fusarium > Fusarium setosum. The sequence goes on along the minus strand of JABFFE010000345.1, from coordinate 24,103 downwards.
AACCTCCATCGACTCGAAGGTCTGCTCCAGTGACATACGAAGATGCGTCGGATAGCAAGAATGTCACGGGGCCCATCAGATCTTCAGGCTGGCCCATCCTTCCCTGGGGGATGAGAGATACCCAGGTGTCGTTGAGCTCTGGGTTGTCGGTCAAGATCTTCTTTGTCCTGCGTATTGTCAGAGAAAGGCCCCAAATAGTGAACGGTACAGACGTACAAGGCTGTTAGCATGTAGCCAGGAGAGATGCAGTTGACTCGAATGCCGGCATGAGCCCACTCGACAGCCAGCGACGAAGCCAGATGACGAACAGCTGCCTTGGCCGCATTGTAGGGACTGCAATTGCGTATATTAGTCTCGGCTACAAACTGAACGAGCGATTAGGCTGTTACTTACGCCTGTGGCTGAGGGACGTTGACGATGGCACCTGACATGCTGCCAATAAAGACAATGCTGCCAGGTGACTCGCGCTCCATGAGGTGCTTGGCGACGGCGATGGCGAAGAGATAGGTGCCGTCCACGTTGACACCCCACAGCTTGCGCATTCGGTCAATTGGGTAGTTGATGGCATCAAAGTTCTCTGTGAATCCAGCCGAGGTGACCAGACCGTCAATCTTGTGGTGGAGGGCGAGAATCTCAGCGATGCAGTGGTCTACCGACTCCGGCTTGGAGACGTCTGCATAGTGGGCGGAAACCTTGGGGATCCTGATTGCAATGATGAGAAGGGAAACATTGAAGCAAGGATATTGCAGAAGCCTACTTTTCGGCATTTGGGTTTTCCTTCTTGAAAGCGTTAATCAGCTCCTTGACCTGGGACTGAGCTTCATCCTCTATGCCATTGTCAACAAGGCTGCGGCGCTGTGGCTGCACAAAATCGCTCACTGTTCAGGTCGACAATTGCCAGATCAGCACCAGAGTAGACACAACCCTGGCCCATCACCAGACCCAGGCCTCTAGCACCTCCTGTGATGACAATCACCTTGCCCTCTAGAGACAGCGAGGCCAAGGTCGGCTTCGAGAACTGCCCTCCCTGGCCGACCACAGGCTTGCTGGCCGGTAGCTGGTGTGGGTACTCGACCTGCACTTCAGGGTCTGTGCGGGAGAAAGACCAAGATCTTTCAGGGATCGGGAGTGGCGGGGGAACCATCTTGTCTTGGTTGATCGATTGGATTGATACTGTAGGTAGCACGGGGGTATGCAATTGAACGCTCACAGGTAGCACTCGGTAGAGCAGAGCAGAGGGGGGCCAGCTCGCTTTATTCCTTCCAGAAGGCGTACAGTATGCAAACTTTAGCACTGACGTGTCTTGTCTAGTCCGCTGATCACTAGTCGTATTACAATTATAGCCAGAGACGCGGTCGGTCAGGTTAGTTCAGACGTCCACGTGAGATCCTGTCTAGTCACGGGCGCAGAGCTTTGACAGTCGAACCTAGTCCAGGAACTCGACCTCCGGCAACGCCTTCATGATGGCGACGGGGGAATGGTGCCCAAACCCGGGCCTCTGACAGGTTGGGCAACTGTGGCGACGCGGGCCCGGGGGAGCCGATTCGGTGAGAAATGGCGGTAAGTTGGCCAAGTGATCGGCTTCTCAGACATACAGTCTCGTACTCCATACAGTATGCGGTTTACGCCGTCTCGATATTTCCGAGGCGGCCAAGGTTTAGGGAAAAGGGGCTCGACCCTAGTGCAAGGGGGGAGCGTAAGCGAGACAGGGCCACGACGGCCAGTCCCCCACTCTGGCGTCTTGTGATGATGCGTGCCCCTGATAAGGCTCACTAATGAAAATACCCACCCCCACGGTATTGGTAACGAGCGGAATTACATCTTTTCCGACTGGCTGCTTATCGCTCCTCTTGTTGATAACGCCATCCTCTACTGTCTCATGATAGATGATACAGACGGAGCCGCAAAACAACAACTCAATCACCTGATGTCTGTCTTGATATGACCTTCTTGACACATTAACATATGACGTTGTAGCGGACAACTCGAGAAGGGCAATTGAGACTTGGCTAAATCTCCGGGCCGTCGTAGCCAACACTACCTTGGCATGCTTGTTGGCCAAGTCGGCTCAACATTTCTATGGCAGTGCTATGAGAGGTAAACCCAAGTTCTCAACCCAACATGACTGCAAGAAAGTTAGTTTCGGACACAGAAAATTGCAGACAAATGGCTTACCTTCCCAGCCCCATTCTTCCATCACACTTAGCCAGTGCAGCTTGCCCTTTACTGTACATTCTGCCCCCACGGCTGTCATGCCAAGATCTCCTTCATTCATGAATGGGACCAAGTTAGACGAAGTAGGCGTCATTGAATACTTCCCATAGCTGTCACGTCTCCTCCAGACCTCAAGCGTCAACTCCAGACATCGCTCCACGATCCCAGAACTATTGCCAGCGGCTACGGATTGCCACCTGTCGTGAACCCAATTCCTGTCGTCTGCCTCTGCAGCTTCGCACCCTGCGACCAGCAGCGGGAAGATGGGGAAGATGGTGGCACGAGAGGTGGGTGGAACCGTTGCAATAAGCACCAGGACTTTCTGGGCCAGATCTGAGAAGGAGAGATGACCGGGGAGTTCAGGTACTGCTTGATACAAAAGCAACAGCGTGGCCCATTTATACGCGTTTGCCGTCTGTATCAAATCCCAAGCATCAGACGTCAGTGACTCCTCGTCAGATGACACCTCAGAGTTCACGATGGGAACCCAAGAAGCGATTGACGTCTTGAGTTCGACAGCGAGCGAGACAATCGTCGGTGAGTTGAGTTTCCCTCGCGTCAGACGGACACGGCGGACAAGATCGGCGACACGGCCAATCAGTGGGAACAATGTGTCTGCATATCCCATGAGAGGATCGATTTGATGGCCGGCATTAGCGTCGGCACTTGTCACAGAGCAAACAGAGATAGGGCTAAAGTCGGCCATCTGTGCATTCTGGCATGTAATTCGGGTGAGGACATCCATGTAAAGCCATGTATTTGCGAGAAAGCCGAGAGAAAGATTGCCCTCGAGTGGTTGTGAGGCCAGGTTTCTAGACCCAGCTTCCTGGAGAAGACCTTTTGCGTTGTTTATATAGTCGATCCCGTTGGATGCTCGTGGATGGTACCATGTTTTGGCTATGCTCAGCGCGAGCGTCACAGCCAGGGCTACCTCAAGGGGCATATTGGCTGCGGCTTCAGCGGAGAACTTTTTCATGCCACTTTCAAGATGCCGCATGCCCTCGGCGCGAAGTTCAGGCACACGATTGGATCCGTGGAAGCATGTCATAGCAGCTATCGCGTGGTAAAGTGCGGCATGTTTCCGGGCTAGAGGCCAGACTATTTTTCGCCAAGGGTTTCCCGTTGAGTCTTCCTTGATACAAAGAACCTCGCATACTCGATTGTCGAAGATGAGAGCTATACTCTCTGGGCTGTTGTCGCCAACTATTGGTTTCCAGTAGAAGTTGAAGGCCCTGGATGCGTCTAGTTGAACCGGAGGCACCAGTGTCGAGTTGAGTGAAGAGGACCACGTGCTGTCGTCTAAGTTAAAGATATGGGATAGCGCAAGTGATTTTCCACTGGTATGCTCCAGGGTTTGCACGTGTTCCATGGCGTGATCTTCGGACTCAATATTGTGGAAGCCCTCGCAGTCTGTGTCCACTTGACCGCCAAGTTGTGAGGAACAATGACCTTGAGGATAGTGGAGATATTCAAGGTCCGAAAGCAGCATGTCAAAATCGGCAGCCTGATCCGACGGGCTGAAAGACACGCTCAGAGGAGTATCGACGCATGGGTTGGGTGTTTGCGGAAATCGAACACCATCATCCCGACTTTTGGATTGGTAGAAGTCCTCCATCGAGTCGAGTCCCAAGGCGTCTTTTATGAGCGACCGTGCTCGTGGATAATTCGACATCTTCTCCAGAGACGCATCATTTCCTGACTCACGGCCCTCAGCAGTGTGGCGAACTCGGGTGAGCTGCGAGGGGCGCGAAACGTGATCGGGGTCGTCCAGCCCCTTCTGCTCTGTCACTGTGGTAGTCATCATTAGTAAATCCACAGCTATCTACGAGCCTATGCCATGAGCCTACCTTGAGATGATGCCGGGTTGGCGGGTTCGGGTTTGGCAAACTCTTTGAACACCAACTCTTTGCTATAACCGCCACATGCAACACGCCGTCGAAGACATTGTGAACACGATGGTTTTAGCTCATCGCACTTTCTTCGCTTTGCCTTGCAAGTTACGCACCCTGCTTCGAATATGATTAGTTTCAGCTTCACAAGTGTCGTACTCTGATCATGGTATGAATGTAGAGATAGAAACCGAAAGAAACTAACCATCTCGACTCTTCTTGTGTTTGGCCTTGGTCCGTCCAAACGAGGCACCGGCTTTCGGAAGTAATACCCGAAGATCCCTTTGACCAGCTATTGTGGAGGGAGTGGTTGCATCTTGAACGTCTGGGGCGGTCGAGGGAGACGACACTGTTGGGCTCATTACAGACGCAATAGATCTTGACCGCTGGCGACGGGACCCTCCCGTATCAAATCACTTCTTTTGCAGATTTGGAGCAACAGGTCATTTGCAAAGAAAAACGTGCAAGTTGGGCCTTGATACAAGTCATTGCGTCTATATATCATGTGCTACGGGTATTGTTTCCCATCTGGGACAAGTTGCGGGGTTGCCGCGTACATGTAGCCTTATCAAAGTGGCGGCTTCGTGTTCCAATGGGAGATCAGCAGGATAAATCATCTGCGATTTGATAGGACTAGGCTGAACTACCCCAATATTTCCCCGCATGACGCCAAGTTGAAGTAATCGGGCTCCAACTGCCTGAGCATCCATCCCACACAGACAAGTAAGCCACAATGAGGGGCATTTGTGGACTTGAGAAAGGTATGAATGAATGTCGTAGGTTTCTATTCGACTAGAGATGAGGCCTACTGAGTGGTTTGTAACTTACACGCTCTTGGTCTACGAGTGGAGAGGTTTTGTATAGGTAGGTAGTCATCGTCATTTGAATCATTGGCGTTATCAAGTTCTCTTGCTAATTACAACAGTAGCATGTAAAGATGGTAGATGGCTAGATGCTGGCCCAGAAGGCTTTAATGAACGTTATTATAGACTGCAGTCTCAGAACCCTTCTCACTCCTGTATCCTACAAGACCAAATGACCGAGAGAAGAGGGAATAGTGAAACCATGTTCCATTCTCTTTATCCGACGACCCTGTCTCTCAAGCAGGAGAAACTTCTGGGACCTGGAAAGAAGACAGGTCCAGAGGTGTCTGGGATGACGACTGCGACTCGAGCTTCTCCTTCTCGTACTGAGCCGTGCACATGGCAAGAACCTTGCTCTGGTAGTCTAAGAGTGTATAGTTAGAATGCTGCCCTAAGAAATGCGTTGGGCTGGAAACGTACACATGACACCATTCTCCTTGTTCGGGTTTAGTATGCCCTCGGTGTAGATGCCCACATTGAGGTTCTTTTGCGCATTCTCGCAAAGCTCAATGTCTTCCAAAGCAACATTACGTGCGAACTTGTAGTAATCCTCAAACTCCTTGGAGCCGACGGGCGCCGCATGGTAGTAGTCAAATTCCATGACCGACTCGCTGGGCTCCTCGGAGGGGCAGACGCGCCAGGACGTCATACCCCCTCCATAGATGCTCAGAGTCGAGTTCGGGAATAGGTAGAAGAACAAACCATCGTTGGGCTCGTCCGGGCCCGCAAGGTGCTGAGAATAATTGTGTTTGTTGAGGACCCTGTACGTGGTCGGCAGGTACTTCTTGGAGAACTCGGGATGGGCATAGGCGCAGTGAAGGCATTCCTGGTATCCATCCACCATCGCCTTCCAGTTGTAGTTGCCCACGTATGTGAGTGGACGTCGGAGCGGCAGGTTGGTGAAGTCGACGTGGGCGATCAGCTCTTCCAGGCCCGGGTAGAATTCTTGAAAGCTGACTGTTTCATCAGACAGGGTCATGAAGAGCAGCCCACCAGAGGTTAGGTGACTACGGATCTCGGAGCCCTAGAACACGTGTCAGGTGCGTAGAAATGATGACTGAGGATAGAAGTTCATGTCTCACCGAGTCTGAGAAGATCTTGACCGATCTCCAATCTGGAGACGACCGCCGGATCGTGTACTTGATCTGTGCTAGTTCGCGGGTGTAGTCTTCTCCAGCATTCGGCCATTTGGTGACGGCGCCAAGCAGAATCCAGCTCTGGCATGGGTTACAAACTTGTCATGGAAGCGAGTCCAAAAGTGTCAAACCTTGAGAAATATGGCGCGCCTCTCTAGCTTGTAGATGGGCTTGCTGGTGTACCATGAGGCGGGAAGGGTCGTCTGACAAGAAGCCATTGTGAGTAGACCGATACTGAAGGGTTTTTGGAGGTTTGGATTTGATTGCACGATTGATGAGGTATTTGGACTTGAGCGGCTATGGATAACGTACATATATGTATTCGCAATGGATGTCAACGATGACCAACTACGCCGCTGAAGACTGTGAGTTCACATACTCGTCAGTCCAAACTCAGGTATTCCCGTACCGGCATCGGCCCAAAGGTGTCGTCCAGTACGCCACCAACGGTTCGTGAACGTGGGTTACCCCAACTTGGGGAAAAGGGAACGGGTAGTTCTGGCCAATGAAGAAGCTCGAACACTTGCAAAAAATTAACCAGTTTAGGAAAACCAATCCTTCGATTTAGGCCATCCTATTGGACGCCAACCAGGTTACGAACCCCCCTCCAGGCACAAACAATGGAAGGCCTCAACCCCGATCTGTGCGCAATCTCATGACCTGATCGCGAGATCAGGAATGGAGGGTCGGGTTTGGACAGGGATTAAACTTCCCACTAGGGTGAGGTCATGCACAGTTCCTCTGATCTCCAGAGACGCTGTTCCGTTGACACCGGATTGGACAAGATTGGTGTCACTACCTAGGTACCATGCATCTCGTGAAAAGTGTTTTCCTATTTGGGTTTTATAGAACGGCGGAGAAGAGGGGATCGTGACACTAGGGCGTCTCATACACAGCAGAGCAAACAAGTGTTATCAGCCTTCGGTTTGGGTCGGGAGCCGAGAACCGGTATAAAGTTTTAAGAGCACAGTTTGATTGGGATCCTTTTGCTACATGTTGCCATCATAATTTCCTTTCCATTGTCCGAGTCTTTGGCTATCGATCTATTCAACATGCTTGGGCCCGTGGAACTTTCCTCCCAAACGCTTTTTGGCATCGTCCTTGCGTTAGCAGTGTCCATCTCTATCAATGTTTGGTTGTTCACAGCAAGCATCACCAAAAACGATATAGCTGGTCAAGTGGCTAAGAGGCTTGATCTCCCTCAAGGATGGTGGACCGATGCTGCCCGTTTCCAGACTGAGCGGCGAGCCATATTTAGTCAGGTAAGTCTACCTCAGCCATGTCCCTGGCCAATTACTAACTTGAGCAGACTTGGATTTGCGTCAGTCACCGGGGCCGCTTTGTCAAGCCTGGAGACTACATCTCCTTTGAGATTGCTGGCTTTCGGATCTTGCTCATGCTGGGCAAGGACGATGTTGTGCGAGGATTCCATAACATCTGCCGCCACCGTGCTTTTCCCGTGGCGAAGAAAGCGTCCGGGTCGGCGACAATTCTCGGATGCCGATATCACGGCTGGAGCTACGATACCAAGGGTCAACTGACAAAGGCACCGCATTTCGACAATGTTCCGGGCTTCGACAGGAGCCAGAATGGTCTATTTACAATCCACACCAAAACAGATGCCAATGGCTTCATACATGTCAACATGAGCGGGAATCTTGAGGTAGGTAAAAGCGAGATTCCGAAGGAGAGAGGGATAGGCAAGTTTGTCAGGATCGACAAGAATCCATCCCTTCTTCACAGTTGGGAGGTCAAAGGAGCATTCAACTGGAAAGTAACAGGTATTAATTAACCATTCCTTCGACTGGCATAGTAGAGGCATATACTAATGTCAATAGCAAATGACCACTCTGGAACGGTTGATCAGCATGGCTTTGCCGGTAATCCCGAAAACAAGGCCTTGGGTGTCTTTTCTGTTCAGGGCCTCACACCTGTTAGCCAACTTCGCCTTGGTCCGCTGACCACCGTCTACATGAAGGCTGGTAGTCCGTTTTGGTACCAGATCACCTACTCGCCAGATACGGTCAAACAGACAACAGTGCGATGTGATGTCTATTCGACCAAAACTCCAAGCCTTGTTGCTTTCAATGGCAGTATCCAGAAGAACTTGGAAAAGCATGTTGAATCACTCATTAATGAGTACCAAAGCACATATGAAAGGCTCGCAAGCTTCGGCTACCAGTTCGAAGACGCTGGAAGTATGCTTTCTTCTCCTTCACTCTACCTCAGGATGTTACGGCTAACCTTGATACTACTCTAGATGCTCAATCAAAAATCGCGAATTCAGTAGAGGCGCATCTCAGGCAGGAGAAGATCAAAGGAGCAGAAATCAAACCAGCTGCAGTCCAGCAATGCAGAAGCGAGACCTTTACAAAGGCAGATGGGAGTAAGTCAGCCTTACCTGAATACGCACCTAAGCATCCGAGAAGCTAATTTAGTTTGACAGTATGCCAAGCAATGGAATGTGGTGATGATAAGCTGGCTTGGTAATGACATTACAAGTTTTGTAAAAGCTACGTTTTGGCATTCTCGTGTTCTGGGCTGCCCAAGAGACTGAGAGCGAAAAGACGCTGCCTCTGGGGAGATGCATCGTCATGGCACAATTTGGGAAAGCCGGGACAATATTGGGGCTTAGTTGGTAGCTAAACCTAATAGATTCGATGATGATCATTCACGTTCGGCATCCTAGATCTTACCACTCATACACCTACTGATTCCTCTGCACTGCGGGTATTAATTTTTGGGAGTTGGTTCGATACATCTAGAGCCTGGTAGATCTCATTTCCTCCAGCGCCCTCTGGACCGTTATACTCCAACCAAGCTGACTGCCTACCCCCAAGGGCGAAGTGATCACTGGTCCAGGTTCCCCATCAAGCTTGTGTCCAATGCGCATATTGACGGACTCGGGTCAAAACTATCGGGTATGGAATAATATTAGATTAAGGCTTTGTGGGTAGTCTGGCTATCCCGGGTTGCCGTTCCCATTCGTACAGCTCGTTCATACATGACTTCGTTTAGTATGAGCATCCATCCGAGTCTTGTAAGTATTATCTTCATACTCAACTGACAGGCCCAAGAATACTCTCTTGAGAATCAAGGGGCGCATGTCCCCGCGGCCCTATATATTTGCCAGTAAAGCTGGTTGTCTGCTTAGTCTTGCTTCTACTTCCGAGCTCGATGTTGTCTTGCTGTTGGCCTGCATGATTCGATCCGTAGCTTTGACCCGGAGGGGAGGATCCAAAGGCCCTTCGGCCCAGAATGGCTTCGATAAGGGGCTGTAGTACTGGGATACAGCATGCGATGATGAGAGAGCTCGCTTCCAGACTGTTTGATGCGAATCAGTACACCAGTTTTCTTACCCAGCAGCTCAAAACCTACACAGTCCAGATGATAAGATCAGAAGTGTCATCTGAGATGGTGTTAGATTAGAAGCCGATGAGCAAGCCTTTCTATCATATTGACGACTCACAGGAAAAGTCCTTGCTCTTTAGTGAGGGCAACCTCGTACATTTGTAAATAGCAAACACAGACGAGCTGATGGTTAGCAGCTATTGATATGGGCGGCAGCTAAGCACTTACATGGCACCGAGCCCAAGAGCCACGGACAAGGCAACCTTCTTTTTGATATTCATCTGAAGACTCCAGAGTACTGAAGCAGGGTAAATGGCGAGGTAAAGGTCTGTAAGGGCACAGAAAGCTTCGTCGAGTTAGCAATAACAAGTGCGGATATCCTGCGTGTCCTATTACCCACCACCAGTAAAGATCCCAAAAGCGACCATAATATTTGGACTATAACACTTTTTGTCTGTGATTGCAAAATTCCACAAGGACTCTGCAGGAAGGCACCTTGTATACAGTAGCGCGATACAGACAAGCAGAGAGAGCATAGAGAAGCCAGGGAGGACCCAGAGAAGAACTCTGTGAAGTCTTTCCGGGAGAATGAGACGCATAAGCAGAGCCGAGACGGCGAGTTTAGGAAGTCCTAGGGCCATCAGGCCAAAGGGGAATCCCAAGATGGTCCAGAAAATCACCGACTGCTGTTCTGTAACGTCGAGAAGATCGAAATGCCTCCCGTTGCCGTTGTCGACGGCCTCGATAGCGCCCGCCACGGCCACCCATTCGAACAGCTACTACATTATGAGAGAGACTCCCACCATGAACTACAGGCGAGGGATGCGTACCATTGCCCCGAAGGAGAGCCAGTCATCGAGATGTAATCCGCCCATGAACTTTAGTCGCGTGACCAGCCTGCCTAGAACAGTAATAGTGCTTAAAGCAGTGACAGCGATAGAGAGACCGATAGTAACGGGGCCTTTGTTATCGTCCAGATAGCTTTGAGAATGTTCGACTGGCGGTGCCATCGCCATGTTGGCTGCAAGAAACTAAGGAGCATAGAGCTGGGACTGCAATCTTCAAACAGAGGGCTAAACGAGGCTTAGCTTTAGGAAGAGAGTCTTTGCATTTCAAGAAGCAAGGGGCGCAGAAGCGCCTTGGCGAAAGAAGCGTCTTAATAGCCCATTCAAGGTTGCATTTGGCATACTGTATCCTGGAGCATTGTCAGCCTCGAGTTGAAGAGAAATCGAAGAGCTGCGGAGGGAACGCCGCTCACTGACTGGCTAGTCTGCTGGGCTCAAACCGGTAGTTGGGCATCTTTAACGTGAGGCGTGCCGGTTCCAGGTACTGCTGAATGACGAGCCGGGGCAATCCCTAAGATCGCCATCCGGGGAACTGAATGTCATAGCGCAATCGACGTCAAAGCGCAGTGTGTCGAGTAATCTCGCCATACTGGACAAATATCACCTCAGCCAAATGAGTGCCGTGTTTTCTGTCTCCCACCAAGTTCGGGGAACTTGGTTTACCAAGCCGATTTTCTTACATGCGCTTGGACTCGCATTGTGCTTCCAACCACGTTGCTGTCAGGGGCCAGCACCAGTCTGTTCTGTCAGAAATGGCCCCTAGCGCTGTCATTTTCTACCAGGTCTCGGCCACCCTCTTCCTCCGAAATCACCCCATGATAGACGGCCGTAAGCCCTTGGCGTTGGATAGTTCAGGGACGTCGACAAGTGCCAGCCAACAGCCATTCGAAACCCCTCTTTTTCAGTCTGACATGACCTGTTATCCCGAGGCTGAACATCACTCTCCCAATTTCGCGTTCGTGTTGTGTTCCACGATGTTACACATCCTCAGATAATCTCACACGCACACTATTCGTCGCGTTAGTTCCCTATCTCCGACAAGTAAGCCTCTCGGATTCTATCCGTTGGCCGGTCTGCACTTCGTTTGCTTACGGATTTATGCGACGCGTCGAAAAGGGCCACTGATCTGGCCTTGAACGCGTCCATATCTGCACTGCCCGCCCTTAAGATAATGCGCAAGAGGCAGAGATGGCAACTCTTCTCTTCCAAGGGAGGCAGGCTGCTCTTTAAATGTTGAACTATGCCTCAACTCGGTAAATTAGGTACTGACACGGTGCAATGTACTCTCCTCTTCATGACTCGCGCTGGCGCGAAGACCATTGAGCTCTTCGCCGGTGTGCGTCAAGCAAAGCTTCAAGCCTGATGCGTGCAATGCCATGTTGTGCGAATGCGACAATCGTGGAAACGACACCATACCGCTGAGAGTAAAAGGGCCGTTGATGACATGCAACAATCGGGCAAGTTCCTGAAATGATCTTGTTTATTCTTCACTTAGCGGCCGCCTAGCTCCGGAATTGACAACCCCGTTGAATCAAGGCCACAAACACCGCTTATGTCTGTCTTAAAGCCGGCTGAGAGGGCTGAAAGCAGCGGCCGCGCGTCATCCCGTGTGGAGCCAAGCCGTTTCGTGTTTACTCACATTGTTCAGGCTCCGACACTGGTATCGTAACTCCACCACCCTCAGAGGGATCAGAGGACAATTAATTGGTGTATTACATAAAACTCGGCATTGGATCTGGGCTACTCCAACACGGCCGTCTTATCTACAGACCGCAAGGGTCGGGAACACTGATTGAGGTATTTGACCTACCGTCAGGATAGACTTCTCAACTTGAAGTCGTTTGATGAAGATGCCTTGTCGAAAACATCATGTTTGACCAATAATGGTTTGTCGTGTAAAAAGATGAACGCGGTTATAACGCGGGATGTTCGAGCCTGCTACCAAATTCTTATTCAAATAAAGCACGAGCTGGCTGGGTACTTCACCTAAATAGTTTTCTTTAACAATAGTACTTGGGGCCCGGGATATCTATCCGTAATGCTCGACTGCTCCGTCAAGGGCAGTTTGCCTTCATAATAATAAAGAACACGGTGTTTTTCCATATCTTTAGCATCATAATAACCCGATACTAACACAATTGCCAAATTCTTTCTAAGGATGAGTCAAAACCAAGTTCTGATGCATTCTAAGAGGTTATTTTGCCTCCCAGAGGCTGCCCGGGATATCGTCTCTTACCTTTCCTACTCTCTGAACTGCATCTGCGCCTTTAACAACAAAGAACACGTTTTCTTTTCACATGTCTAGCATCACACCTCTTCCACTTTCCAGTAATCGGCTGCGGGCCGAGTTGACTGCACGTATAACAAATTAAGTCGGCTGCTCTATCTTTGATTAGCCTTCAGTTGCGGCTCAGCTTGGCAAGACATATACTGGCAACTCTTCCTGCTGTATCTTTAGTTCCCTTCGAGTCCTTGAACATATGAGTGACGAATATTTTTTCAAGCTTGAAGATTTTTATTAAGATATTAGCTATGAACATTCTATGCCCTCTTCTCTCTACCCAGGTTTCCTACCTTCGTTGACAAACTGTGCAGCCATCAAACAGGATGTCGTCTTTACATAACGACTTGATGGCCTCGATACACCTAGAACGGATGATTACAATTTCGATGAGGCAGTCTCCATCACCAGGGTACAGCGTAATGCGGCCCGATGGTGCTGCTATCTGAACTTTGGCCTGTTCTAGCAGGACACGTCGCTTCCGTAACGACAAAGAACACTTTTCTTGGGTCCTCTATCCCACTTCTTGAACCCTCCCTCGATAAGATTTTACCACACAGGATTTGAAGGGGCGTATAAAGCTTGTGATGCAAACCCCGCCCAACAAACGATTGAGGCCAGGTGGTTCAAAACTTCACCAATTGCACCCAACAGCTGCGAGGTGGCTGGGGAACCGGCCTCACCGACTCGACAACTCCTCTTTAATTATGCGAGACCCCATTTTGGCCTCTGAAAAGCTCTGTTCACTGCCAATCGGCTATAGCATTCATCAGACAGAACCAACAGCTGGTCCACCAGCCAATCAACAGTCAGACCCTGGTCAAGGGAGAGGATAGCAATCCAGGCACCCATCAGGCTGACGGCCCATTTTTTGGGACTCGGTCGGTCTGGATTCCCTTGGAGCACGGTTCTGCCTATTTTCTATAGAGGATATATGGAATCTCCTCCGCGACCAAAAGTTGTTCAGCATCCTCCCCTCCACCTGCAGAGCAGTATCCCGCAGTCACGATGAGTAGCGACCACCAGCTTCCAGATTGGTTCATTGCGGGCAATACCATCCTCGAAGCAGACCTCGCCAAGATACACACCAAGGTCGGAATTGTACAGTCCAGTGGAGAACAGAATGCGACTGAGCAGCCTCATGATGGAGTCAACCACGATTCGGCAAAGACCCTAGACAAGACCGCCCCGTCATGTCAGATATCTTCCCATGACTTCTCCTTGCTGCGCGATACTACGGCAGCTGCATTTACACGCGATTATCAGGGCGTGCTAGAGCCAACGCAATCTGTCGTCGCCATTCACACAACCACCGCAGGACCACAGGATTTCTTGGACCAGGTCGTCAAGACTCTGGCAAAGGACATGCGTATGTCCTTGATATCCTTTGGCTTAGAAGACCTTGAAGACCTGGGACTCGAGTTTAGCCTTCAACCCCCCCAAGATTCTCCGGGATCATCATCGGACAACGACAAGGAATGGAACCCGAGCCTGGCGAAATATTGGTTCTCCTCATCATCTGACGAGATCGGCAATCCAGATGCCTTCAAGAGGTGTCAGAAGAGCTTCTCGACGCTCCTTGACTCTATTCCAATGGGTAGAGTGGCCGATGTCGGAGATATAACCGAGAGCGCACACGAACAGCTTGAATCTGTCCGGAAGCCCTCTGATGGTTGCGTTCTGGTGCATGTGCGCGAGGCCGCACGAATGATGGCCGCCGAGAAGGGTTATCGTTTTCTGTCCAGACTCTGTCATTGCGTCCAGCAACGACGCCGAGATGGCCAGAACGTCGCGCTCGTTGTAACAGTTCGGAACGTGGCAGATGGCAATTATGACTGTTCATGTCTAGATTGTGGTATTCAGTGGTTCAACTGGAACCTTTTCTTCCAGCAAACCTTCGCTACAGAAGCTTCAAGGGTCGAGATAAACCCCCTCAACATCATCCAGGCCGATTGTGGCATCCACGTCGACGCTATCAGCTTGATAAACACCAGGCGTATGAAGCGGGCCCTCAGAAGGAAGATGCATCACCTATTCGGCCCCGAGGTCCTTCGGCCAGACTCAGATTGGAGCCACCTGATCTGCAATGAGCCTGGGCAATGCTTCGGCCAGGCGTTGTGGACCTGGGACGAGATTCGTCGAGCTTCTGTGCAGATAAGCGGGCGTTCTTGGGGAGGACAGCAAATTGAGCCTAAAGATATCCTCCTAGTTCTTGAAAGAACTGGTCTTCATAAGCATGTTCAACCGACCGAGGAATGTGAACAACTGCTAGAGGAGCATGCAGCAGAGAGTGATGAGTCTCCGTCGCTACACGAAGAAACAGAGCAAACTTGGGAACGTAAAATGGAAATAGTGCGTTACGAGTGTAACTCGTTGGAAAAAATGCTACTGCCGAATGTAGTTAATCCAGGCAAGTTACTAGGAGGAAGATGTTCGGTTCTGGCAATTGATTCGCTGACTTTGATGGCTCTCCAGAACAGATACAATCCAGCTACTCTCAGGTCATCATCAACGAAGATTTGAAAGAGACAGTCCTACATCTGGTGTCCTCATCATATCTCGGCCCCGCGACTACCAAAGGGTCGCTCCTCAGCCAAACCCGCATCAGAGGAATAATGCTCTACGGGCCACCAGGGACTGGAAAGACTCACCTCACTCGCGCCATTGCCAAAGAATCCGGCGCCTCAATGCTCTCTGTCGACTCTGCGACGCTGCTGTCAAAGTACGTCAGCGAGACGGAGAAATACATCAAGGCAGCATTCAGTCTGGCTTCCAAGCTCTTCCCCTGCGTTCTTTTCATCGACGAAGCGGATTCGCTATTCTATGACCGGAAAACAGCAAGGAGAAGCTGGGAGAGGAGTGCAGTGACACAGTTTCTCACCGAGATGGACGGCTTGATAGAGAACGGTAAAGCACCGTGCGTCATCGTGGCCACGAATCGCCCCGATATCCTCGACAAGGCCTTCCTGCGCCGGTTACCGCAGAAGGTTCCGGTCGGGCTTCCCGACTTGAACGCACGTTCCAAGATCCTGGGGTTGTTTTTGGAAGGCGAAGAGCTAGAGCCACTCGTTGATCTCGGCGTATTGGCTCGGGAGACGGATGGTTACTCGGGTTCTGACCTCCGAAGTCTCTGTGCCGAAGCAGCACTGCTATGGGCTATCGAGCAAAGCAAGAAGAGCCGAGCCAATGGTATTTCTGAAGCACCAGACAAGATGTGTCTTGGGCTGACGCATTTTGCCAAAGCCCTTCAGAGGATCCGTCCAAGTGTTTCGAGGTCAGACCTGGTGGATTTGGAAGGGTTTACCAAGAGATTCAGCCCACACGCGATTGAAGGATGAGCCAGCTTCATAAATATTAGTCGGAAACTCGGGATAGTCTTCGGGCTTGAGCTAATTTGTTCTGAGCTCAAAATTCTCGCTGGCCAAGCCAGTCTAGTAAGCCCTTCTACCCAAACAGATCAATCTAACCCTCCTTTTCTCTTTGACAGAGTGCCCAGTCCCAAAGGTTCTATCAAGATGATGTCTATGTATCCTGAAAACCCGATCTAGGCAACAACCTAAATTATTTCTTGACTCTTTCCAAGGCAGCAATCGCAGCTGGTGCAACATAGGTATATATATTACTTACAGTCCATTGGTACTGAATTTCAGCTGATCGGCCTTGCATATAAGAAAGGTATTATTATAGACCTTGTTCTTTAACTTGATCAAGAAGGAAGGCTAACCAAGGCACGCCTTGGCTGCTCTGTTAAAAAGAACTTTAGCGTGAAGTTATTCTCGGACTCTTTGACGACCGCTTTGTAGCATGCATTTCTTTTCTTTTCTCTTCTTTTTTTAATATACAAAGTCTGGTCTTTAAGTATATATAGATATAGCTCGAGATACCGTGGTTTATTGTATGAGTGACCTCTCACTCTAAAAGCAACCTCTACCTAGGCACGATTATCAACTGCTGTACTCTTTAGAGTCTTGGATTTGAGCTGGACCGACTATAACTTCGCTGGAGGAAGGATTTATCAGGGCTGATGATCTATAGAAGTGTTAATTATGTTTTGTAAGGAAAATTCTAACGCAGTGCTCACCTTCATGGGTGCATCCTTTTCAGGCTCCCGCAAGAGTCCGCTGTTGACCAGAGACAGCTTGGTTAACTAGCAGGTTGGTACCTCAGGCTCCGACGATTCTTCTGTCTAAGCCCAGGCCACAATGGGTTACCACCGACCGTTGAACCTACCTAAATACCAGCCAAGTCAGGACCACTCCCATTGGTCCGTGACGGGTTCCTTTAGCTCACCAAGTTTTTCCGTGTGGAATTTTGACGTTCAGCTCTTGCCCATCGAGAATCGCGGGGAGCATCTCATTGCGGCGTGACACATTTTTAGGGCCAAGCCACCATGGAACCAGAGGCCATCGCCGAGGGCAGACGCATCTACATAGGCACGGCTATTTCAAATTCCAGGACTCTGGACTTGGACAAGGCTGACTATTGAGTTCAGGCAACCTTCCTTACGAGATCAAGCCCTACGACGTCGAGGAGGTGCTCATCAGCAATGGCTTCGACTGCCTTGACAAGATTCACATCTCCGTTGACCCTGTCAGCGCTCGAAACCCGGGCTACTGCTTCGTCGACTTCTTTGACCGTGCCACTGCCGAACATGCTCTTGCGTCTTTGAGGGCAACCCTTCGTGGACGGCACATCAAGGTCGGTCCATGCCAGCCTAAGAAGCCTCACGACCACCGCTGGAGCCGCGGCGAAGCAGCTACCTCCCGGCGTTGGGGTGATTGGAGCAGCGCCAGATCAGGCGATGGCGGGCATCTTATCGACCAACCCATTAACAACGTGGAGGGACAGGACCCCAACTGGGCTATGGATCACTTTGATGAGCTGGTACGGAAATACGAGGGTCGGAGGGTTTATGTCGGTGGACTGCCGAAGATGATTGACCAGGCCCATCACCAGAGTGACATGATTGGGCTCTTCGCTGGCTTCAACCCGTATGTTGAGCCCCTTGGGTCTTAAATACAAGTGATTAATTTTGCTAACTGGCATGTAGGAGGGCGATTGGCAAACGAATCACCCCTCATGAGAGCACGAGGCTGCAACGGGGCAACTACCACTACTGCTTCGTAGACTTCGAAACCCAAGAGGAGGAGAGTGCGGCAGTGGAGGCACTGCATGGCAGGGTCGTAGCGGGGGGCCACCGGTTAAAGGTGTCGTTGGCGGATCTGGAGCGTGGCCAAATGGATGCCAGAGTGAGAAACGGTCGCCCCGTGAACGCCGGAGCTTACACACGTCCGAATAACTCTCGTTCCGAAAGTGCAGCTGGACCGAGCAAGGCCATGCATCTAGCAACTGGCGCTCGAGAGATTAAGAGCGGCTAGCAATGTAAACAGGACCTGAGCTATCTCCTAAACTCGAAAAGGGTTATGTCCTACAGTGTGATTGGTGAAGAACCCGAAATTCTTATACTACATCTCCTATGGTACCTACGCAGGTAGGTACGGTATGAAAAGCAACACGCTCGCCGACTCTACCTAATCTACCTATACCCTAAACTCTATGCTACTCGACCTTGAATAGTAGAAATATTTTGGGGTATAGCCTAACGTACTGTCTCGAGATTTTCTTGGAGCTATCGCGACATGCTTGTCCGGTAACAGCCCGAGCTGAGATTTCAGTTGGCTAACAGTTCCAGAACGGAGGTTGGCGCCGTCGATGATGCTCCAACACGTTTGCCCCGAAATTACGGAGTGAGCCTCTTTCTGGGTACGCTTCCCGAATCACCAATCCTCTTCGCGTCAGTTGTGTCACCCTTGGAGAGCAAATCCTTCGCATCATGCGGGGCTGGAAATTAGGCCCCAAAGTCCCTCCTACCCGTCAGCGGCGACTGCATGTCGAATCTCACCCGGCCCTCGCTTCGGTTCCCGTGGCTTTAATCCCTCTGTAAGCCGGAATATCGGTCAAGTCTGATTGAGTGCTGGCCGTCGATCGCATGCTGTCGGCCTGTCGATGTACCAGCAACTTCACCTCGGAATTCTGCCCCAAAGCAAGTCACCAAACCGAGCTGTCTAGTCCCACATGGAACGTTCAGGCATGGAGCAAGTTGAGAGCTCAGGGTCTGGGCCACATCATGAAATATGCATTACTTACGTGAGAGGCGATTTCTTGGCAGCCTTGTCCTACATCCAGGGTCACATTGCGGCCCAGCCTACAGACAGCCTGACAGCTGTGATGAATAAACCGAATCTCGCAGAACAGGTTAAGGCTTACTCCTTACACCCTGTCTCTGGCGTAGCGCGTGCGGAAAACTGTTTAAGCTTAGTAGTTACTTTGATAATAAAGGCTGACAGGCAGCCACCTTTGACGAGACTGTCATTCTCAGCCTATCGCACGCGCGTTTACCTTCGATGTCATGTACGTACCCATACGGCGATCTTTCTTCAGCCCCAGTTGCCGGATGCCGGGGGCTGAGCATGCCAAGTCGGCCAACAAGCCCCCGAAGGCAGGGATGCTCGTAGAAACCCTCCCACCGATTGGACAACTAATTATGGAAACCAGTCCAGAAACAAACACTTGGCCCCAGCCAGGCTTGGACTGAGCCCAGCCATGTGGTACCTCTGGGGAAGAGTCGGTGTAACACAGCCTTACGCGCCACGACGTGGCATAGGGTATTCATCACACGGCATACCGCAGCAATAGGAACTTTGGTAAGGTTGGCAGCAAGCCTGGGAATGCTTCGACGGCTGTGTAATTGCCGCGAGATGACTTGCATAGACAGTAGTGCTGACATGGAAGAAGTCCAACAGCCGAAGATGCAACCAACAAGTTGGCAGCCGAGACGGCTATAAAAGAAGCTCATCGTCAAGACTAGGTAGTTTAGTATCATCACTCAGCATTCACAATCACGTCAGGGACCACTTCTCAAGCTCATAATACTTCTCACCACCTTCTCAAGCATCACACTTCCCAGTCCCTCACGATGCAGTTCTTAACAATGCTCCTCCTCGCGGGCTCAGCCCTCGCCGTACCCACGGCCAACCCTGATTCCCACTACTCCAACGGTTCAAAGCCAGGATCTGGAGACAGCATCGACTCTGTCCTACCTCCTGTCGTTCCCATCAACACCCGATCTGGAGATAAGGACCTCATTGCCAAACTGCTTACAGCCCCCACCCAAGTTGAGCGAGTCAAGCTCCTTGACCAGCCTGGCGATTATATCTTCGATTTCAAAGCCGCCACCGGGGCTGGAGAAGCTCGCGGCAAGGGCGGTGTCTCTATCTCGGCCACGGCCTTGACCATGCCCGCTCTGATCGGCAACGGCGCCGCCATGACCGTTGCCTTTCTCGGCCCTTGCGGGATGAACACAGCACATGTCCACAACCGCGCTACCGAGCTCAACATTATCGTCAAGGGCCGTCTCGTGACAAACTTTGTCCTCGAAAATGGCGCCCGTCCCATTGAGAACACCATGGACACCTTCCAAATGGCCGTCTTCCCTCAGGGAGCCATCCACCAGGAGTTCAACCCCGACTGCGAAGATGCTGTCTTTGTGGCTGGATTCAACGATGCCGATCCCGGGGTGAACCAGGTCGCCCAGAACTTCTTCAGCTTGCGCAACGATGTCGTTCAGGCGACCCTGGGCGGAATCCAGACCCTTGATGGCAAGGATATCGACACCTTCCGGGAGATGATCCCCGCCAATATTGCCCTGGGAATCGACGCTTGCTTGAACAAGTGTGGCATTAAGCGTAATGCTAAGCGAAGTATCAGCGAGATTCTGGCTTAAGGATGTCTGATGGCACGAGCGACAACGGTTTAAGACTAATGAGATGGCATTGGCTGGATATCTTTTGATCTTGGAAGCTAATAACCCTCCCTTCTTGTTTCTTGTTGTACATACTTTTTTTTCCACCATATATATTCTTTCATTCGGCTATTCTGTTTATACTTTCTATTAGTAGTTTGACTAATTTCTAGGTAACTTGTGTAATCAAAACTGTCTTCCCTCATCACTGTTCTTTAAAGCTGTGGTTTATCTCTTCTTACGCCCTTGAGGCGATGGGCCTGCAGAAGAAAAAATGATGTCGACACAATTTGTGAAACATATCCTATTGCAACACTTGTGCACCTCACGTCAAATATCAGCCCCTTCTTCTACTCGATTCACATTGGCCTAATCTGCTTACACCATATTTAGTCACAGAGCAATCTTGACCTAGGAATTGTAGCCGATGACGGGCTTTGAGCTACTTAAAGAAGAATCATCCGTCTCGGGTACATACTTGGACATATAACGAGTCCATCAGACTGGGAATCTACCCTTGCTCCTCTGATCCCTCCGAGGGTGGCGGAGTTATGATACCAACCTACCCTTGCACTGCAGGTAATCAGTTACCCGCCGGTGCTTGTACTTGTTCTAAATCAACCCAACTCTGCCGCCGCCATGCAAGCGGTACATTGTCTCCTCGAATGCTTTAATTGCCGGTTTCACTGCGGGATCAGATGCTGGGAGGACCTGCGTGCCAAACACCCCACACAATCCTGCGCGGCGATCAATGAACTAAGTACAAAGAGTATTAGCATTCACATTATATGTATCGTGCTCATAAATCTCATAACTTACCCAGTAAAGGCTGGGAGCGCCGCTCCAAAGCAACGTGTTACGTCTCCGGACAGGATGCGAGTCTCCGTCGACCAGCAGGCCCCCAAGCCCCCAGCTATACTCCTCGGTAGGGGGCAAGTCGCCGACAGTCCAATCGGAGGTGCGGATTTCCTTCACTAGGGCGGCCTTGGAAACTTGTGAGAGTCGCGGTTTGAACATGCTCTCTGTGGTTTCGGGTCGAAGCAAGACACCATCGTCGACCAGTAGCGAGTGAAGGATCTTGGCAAAGTCTCTGAGGTTCATCAAGAGTCCCTGGCCTCCGAAGCACTCCTTCAGCCCTGTCGTAAAGGTTGGTACCGTAGGGTCTAGGACAGCTGGTCCTGAGGCGTCCTTTCGAACGGCCATGGCTGTTTGTGATTTAGCCCAGAATGATGCGCTGGTGATTCCTAACGGTTTGAAGATATGTTGTTGAAAGTATTCCTCTAAACTTTGCTCGCAAAGTTTCTCAATAATTTGACCAACTCGATCTATCGAATTGCTATACAGCCAGCCTTCCCCTGGTTCGTACGAAAGTGGATAGTTGAAGTTGCCATCGATAGTTCCATCTGCTGGGCAGCCGAGGTTAGAAGATGTGAATCTAGCTATCCGCTCGTCAGTAAATGCATAAGCTGCACCGGCTGTGTGCGTGAGGAGCCGCTCCAGAGTAAGAGGACTTTTCCTCTTGTGAGTCACAAGTGTCCCGTCTTCCGTGATATGATCGAGGACATTTTTCTTGGCAAAGATCGGGAGGTATATAGAGACATCTTGCTGCAAAGAAATGCGACCAGATTCAACGAGCTGCAAGGCAGCAATCGTTGTGATCAGTTTGGTCAACGATGCCACCTCTAAAACAATGTCCTCTGTGTAGGTAGCCTCTGGGCCAGAGAAAGATTTGGCATAATCGAGGGTGCCTGCAAGGCCTGATCAGATTCCGGCCTAGAAGATCCGGTATTGCAATGCAAGCTCTTACCTGTGGTGTCTTTGGCAAATGCCACAGCACCAGGGATGATTCCATCGGCCAAAGCTTGTTGTACCACTTCGTCAAAAGATGCCATGACGTTTCAAGGTTAGGTGTCTGTACCATTGAACGGCTAGCATCTATGGCAGATGCGTTATAAACCACGGCAAATCCATACTTAGCGCTTGATCTAAAGGGGATAGGAGTCTAGACACGGTGGTGAATTCGAAAAATTTTAGCCGATGATGGCCGATGGCCGATCCGATGGCCGACGGTCAACAGAACGCGTTCTACTTTGGGAGATGGGAAGGGAGGCGAGGCATTGGGATCGGCCCATGCCGGCCATCTTCGGCGGTCGAGGGCCAGTCCACAGCAGAGTATCTGAAATCGTCTTATACGGCCCTCGCTTTGGGCCGCCCCATGCGTTCATCAGCAATCGTTCCACACCCATCATCATCACCATCCTTACGCCTGATTGGCTGCTTCAGCCAGAGTCATGCCTACTTACGAAGTAAAGCCCGAGAGCTTCTCTGCCCTTCGTGACCAAGTCGTTGTTCTGACAGGTATGATCTGGACCCTAGTAGCATAAATCTTGTGTACATGTGCGTTTGCGAGTCATGTAATCTTGATGGCTCATTCTGTGAATAGGTGGCGCGCATGGTGTCGGCAGGTCTATCGTCGAGACCCTATATAACGTTGGCGCTCATGTCTTCTTCGGAGACATAGACTTGGCGGCCTGTGAAAAGGTGGTGCAAGATCTGAAGACAAGCGGCTCTTCCCAGCTGGGCACTGTTGCTTTTCGGCGGCTTGACGTGCGATGCTATGCCGACAACCTGGCTCTATTCCAAGCGGCATTTGAGAAGCACGGCCGAGTTGACCATGCCCTCTCTATTGCTGGAGTGACCGAAGGCCAAAATTGGTTCGACGTGTCACTGGACTTGGAGTCTGTTAAAGAGCCTCCCTCTACCATGGTACTTGATATCAACCTCTTGGGAGCATTGTACTTTGCCCGAATTGCGGCAGTTTATCTACGCCAGGGCGAAAAGGGCCGGGACAAGTCATTACTTCTGACCGGCTCTTTGGCAGCCTTCAAGGAGCAGGCCGGCTTGTTCATTTACCAACCAAGCAAACATGGGGTCATGGGTTTGTTCAGGTCCACGCGCAAGAATCTTTACTCTCTGCATTCTATCCGAGTCAACATCTTGTGCCCATCCCTCATCAGCACCGTCATGTCTTCCAAGATCCAGCACGTGTGGGAAGAAAAGGGCTTGCCAATCAACACTGCAAGACAAGTGGGCGATTTCGCTGTCAATATGACAGCATCGCCGGCTCTAGAGAATGGTCTTATGCAGACGGGACTTGCGGTCTATGTAGAGGGAGGAAAAGGATGGGAGCTCGAATCCGAGCTCGAGAGGCTGGATAGTGAGTGGATGGGTGCCGAGATGGCTCAAAATTGCGCCGAGATCAACCTGGCATTGGGAGTTGGGGCGGGTTGGACTACTGAGCGTTCCCGTATTTGAGCTAGAATGAGACCGAACCCTTGCAATTACTTGATAATAGCTCCATCTTTACTCTCGACCCATCTTCACCCACAGATTTCTTTGTCCTTGTACATATAATGTCGATGAATTACGTTGGTTGACGCGGTGACTTGGCAGGGGTTCTATCTGGATTGCCATTGCTCCGTCAGGGGTAGCTTGCTTTCACAACAGTAAAGAACACAGCGTTGGCAGGGGTTACTTGTTGATAGTAGGTATTTGTCGCATTCTCGGGAGTCCTGGCAGATACTTGATTCTCATATAGACGTGAAAGAAAATGCCCGACGTAATGACCGAATGTAGTGGAAGGTCATCTTTGGTGGATAAGGTTGGCGGAGGCCGGGTGACTCTTTCGGCGATGCAGCCGGAAGGTCTATTGAGATAAGGTTA
>JABFFE010000344.1:0-47219 GCA_013623625.1 Fusarium setosum | reverse complement strand
ATGAGCTGAGTAAGAAGAGGAATAATATGAGAGAAGGAGGATTACGCGGTAGAAGACAGGGGAGGGTGAGAAAGAAAGAGTTCAGGTGATGTGAGGCAGCACAGCCCAGTTAATCAGACAGTTTGGTCTTAGTTGCTGGATTTCCCTGGTCCTGTTGGGCGCGGCTGATGCCCAGTCTTTTTCACCAACATGTTGGGTTGGTTGGCTGGCCCTTTTATGGATTGTTTAACTGGAGGCTGGTGTTTGCCTAGTAAAGTAAAAGACAGCGAGCAAGTCGGTCAGCTCTTACAGTAGGACTTGACTTGAGAGGGTCCTGAGCAAGGTGGGATGTTAATGCGCTGCTTTAGACGCTTTGTCGGGCAGCCTATCAGAATGGATATGGCCAGCCAACAAGGAATTGTCTTGTTGGATAGCATGGAGTCGAGTTTCGTCCCTGTAGGACTAATAATGAAGCATGGTTAAGATGGTCCTATGCCACAGCTGAATAGGTATTCCCTGCGGAGCATCGCGAGGTTGTATAAGAGTCCTAGAGCCCCACGCGGCGGTGGGTAGGAAATACTGATAGTGCACAACTTTTAATGAAAAGATATTCTCATGTACTCCTAACCACATTTAACTCCGTCTTTCTGTATGAGGGTCTCTACTCATATAGAACCCAAGTTGGATCAAAACATGAGTGTATGTTGAAAGGAACGGTGGTGTTTTCTGCCACCGCGTGGCCCCCTGTAATATGAGGTGGCGAGCGAAACAAAGGGTGACCTGGCTGACACAATAACCCAGTCATGATTCGGCTAAACCAGCACCCATGATGACGCATCATTGTGTCTGGATCTACCCCTCCAACTCGACCGCCAGCTCGCCGAACTCCACCATCAAAGAGCTTCTAGAAGATACCTACCTATCCCAAATCTTGATTCGCGACAACCAACTACACCAAGCTTAACGTCCCTCGTATCCTCCTCCTCCTCCTCTTCTTCCTACCTCGGGTCGGACCCCTTCCTTCTATCGCAGTCCTACTCTCCACCAAGACTTTCACTCTCTCCCCCTCCCCCCTCGTCGCAACCATGTCCACCGCCGTCATCTCCGCCGACGACGCCCTCGAGCCGTCCCTCCAGTCCCTCCTCGACCAGCGCAGCCTCCGCTGGATCTTCGTCGGCGGCAAGGGCGGCGTCGGCAAGACCACCACCTCGTGCTCCCTCGCCATCCAGCTCGCCCGCGTCCGCCGCTCCGTCCTCCTCATCTCCACCGACCCGGCCCACAACCTGTCGGACGCCTTCTCGCAGAAGTTCGGCAAGGAGGCCCGCCTCGTCAACGGCTTCGACAACCTGAGCGCCATGGAGATCGACCCCAACGGCAGCATACAGGACATGCTGGCGGGGCAGGGCGAGGCTGACGATGTGAACGCTGCTGCGGCTGGTGGGTTGGGAGGCATGATGCAGGACCTTGCCTTTGCAGTATGAAAAAACCAACAAGTTATTTTGGCTTCATCACTGACAATTGTAGATCCCCGGTATCGACGAGGCCATGTCCTTCGCAGAGGTCCTCAAGCAGGTCAAGTCCCTCTCGTACGAGACCATCATCTTCGACACGGCCCCGACCGGCCACACCCTCCGCTTCCTCCAGTTCCCGACCGTGCTCGAGAAGGCGCTCGCAAAGGTGTCTCAGCTGTCGTCGCAGTACGGCCCTCTCGTCAACAGCTTCCTCGGCTCGGGGGGCCAGCTGCCCAACGGCCAGAACCTCAACGACATGATGGAGAAGCTCGAGTCGCTGCGCGAGACCATCTCCGAGGTCAACACCCAGTTCCAGGACGCCGAGCTCACCACTTTCGTGTGCGTCTGCATCGCCGAGTTCTTGAGTCTGTACGAGACGGAGCGCATGATCCAGGAGCTTGCTGGATATGGCATCGACACCCACTCCATCGTCGTCAACCAGCTGCTGTTCCCCAAGAAGGCGAGCGAGTGTGAGCAGTGCAATGCCCGTCGCAAGATGCAGCGCAAGTACCTGGATCAGTATGAGGAGCTCTACGCTGAGGATTTCAATGTCGTCAAGATGCCCCTGCTGGTGGAGGAGGTTCGTGGCAAGGAGAAGCTGGAAAAGTTCAGTGAAATGCTCGTCACTCCCTACGTTCCTCCAGAGTAAGCAGGCTTCTACAGGATGGGGATAGAATCACACACAGTACAAGCATGTTAAGCACAAGACGGATGGGAAAAAAAGAGCGGGTTATGTAGCCTAGGTATACAGGAGCACAGAGGGGCGTGGAGTTGTTACTAGGGATTGTCGGTTTATAAGAATACACACACAACATCCATGCGTGGATGCGCATACAGTCACGATGAGGAAATACCCAGCAATTTTCAGAGCGTTGTTTATTCATTCGCTAGTTTTTTGACTTCTACTTGTGCGGGATTTGCTCCTCGCATGCAGGTCTAATCCCCTTTCCGAGACCAAGCAAGTTAGTTATGTTATAATAGTGCACCTTATCCCCGAACCGCCAACCGAGGACATAAAACCTGTGATGGGAACCCTTGAAAGATCCATTTCTCCAAACGCCACTCCGCCTGCCCTCATGGACAGCATGCAACATGTAAAAGCAAACCGGCCCCCCCTAAGCCCAATCCAGAAGATGACAGCCCTGTAAAGTGTGGAATGATGGCCCTGATGCAGTCCCCTTGATGGCCGAGATCGTAATGAGTAAGAAACAATCGCTAGTCGAAATCATCGTCATGGTCCGGTTGGCTCACAGCTCCCGGTAGTCACTGGGTCGGACTCTTCGCTGCTTGTTCTGGTGGCGGTGGGGGTTGACGGGCTTGCGGAAGTAGGCGTCCTCGTCGCCCGCAGTATTGGAAAAGTTGCCGCCGTTCTGAAAGCCGTTCATGCCTCCATTCATGCCGCCCATGTTGCCATTCATCCCATTCATGCCGTTCATCCCATTCATTCCCATGTCCCAGCCGTTCATACCCCCATATCCGCCATTCATTTGAGGGAAACCAGGCATGTTCATCATATTCGGCATGCCCATCATGCCCATGCCCATATTCATGTTGCCCATGTTGGGCATCCCCATCATGTTAGGCATCATGGGCATACCATTGAACATCATGTTGTTCATGCCCATGTTCATGCCCATGCCGTTCATCATGTTGGGCATCATGTTATTCTGCTGGTTCTGCATCGCCTTGGGTCCCTTGGGAATCCGTGGGTTGTCGAGGATATCATCGGCAGGTCGCTTCTTGGAGTTGGCGTCTGTGGGCTTGCCGCTGTCTACTTGGTTGTCCGCATCCTTTGGGGCGGGGACGAGACTCTTGGGGCCTGTTGGCGGAGACTTGACGCTTGCTGGTTGGGAGGCTGGTGATTTTGACTTCTCCTCGGCCGGTGACTCCTTCGGCTTGCCGGTGGCCTCGGTTTCGGGCTTTTGCGCCGACTTGTCATCAGTCTCCTCCACAGGCTTCGCGTCTTTCTCATCATCAGCCTTGGCTTCACCTGATGCCTTGGGCGATGCAGGAGGAGGGCTTTTGGCTGCTTCCTTCTCCTTCAGATAATCCTGGATTTTCTTTGAAGTCTCCTCATCAGGCTGGAGGTCATCAATCAGCACGCCTTCTGACTGGCATGCAGGGCAGACGAAGTCGCTTTCGATGAGAGCATTGGTTATGCAATCATTGCAAAAGGTCTTCTGGCAGCAGGGGGTCTTCATTGGCTCTATGAACATCTTCTTGTCGACCGAACACTCCAAGCCCCGTTCTTGAATCTCCTTGTCTTCAGCCAATGGCGCATTGGCGGCAGACGAAGACTTGGCCTTGGCCTGGAACTGTTCCCAAGACGCCTTGTCTGGTTCGGCAATGACGAAATCTCCTTCAGCGTTGACCATGATGCCAGAGGGGCGCTTGGATTCATCACCGTCAGTCTGTGCTAGAACTACAGACTTGTCAACCTTCTGCAGGAACGAACGCGGAATTCCAGTCGTCCGCTTGACGCGAGGGCGATTGTCAAACTGGGGGTCGTCGTTAGTGGGACATAATTGGATCCAGTGGCCCTTGTTGCCACATCGGTAGCAGATGTAGCCATTCGGCGGGTCATGGTCTGGCACATTGGCTGGCCTCTTCGACCCGGGCTTGAAGACAGGTGTTTGACTACTGCAGTGTTAGCTTTTGGCATGCATGTGTTTTCGGGGCATGAAACTTACTGTGACATCTCTTCTTGTTGAGCTGACCATTGCTCGGTCTGCGCTGCAAACATGGCCGCCATCTTCTCCTCCTCGGTCATGGCATTGTTCATTTGGCTGATTGCATCGGAGCTGGGCTTCGAGGCCGAGGCCTTTGCTGCTTGCTCCTTGCGACCGGCATTCTTGGCCGTTACAGGCATTTTCCCGGACACATAACGAGCAGCACGCCCCGCGCCTGGCTTGAGAGCCGGCTGGCGGCGGGCAATCACTGTTGTTGATCTGGGGATGATGGTGGTGTCATCGTCATACTCTACAGGTAGTTAGCAATGTGTTTGTGAGGCATTTGGTACGTCGACTTACCCTCGCTGTTATCATCGGTGTAAATGTGCAGATCGAAATCAGTGCCATCGCCAAGACCGCTCTTGGTGATGATCTCACGCTTCAGCTCAAAGACTGAGATACCGGTACCGTCGAATTCGACTCTAGTGGGTTCCTTTTGGGACTTGAACTTGAAGAAGACGGAGGACGTCATGGTGATTGCGGTGTGCTGTGTGTTTCCTACAACGAATGAAGACAGCACAGCACAATGATAACAAGAGGTTGTTGAGCTTCAAATATCGCAGGTCGAAGATTTCCCAGGTCGACGTGTTCGGCCGCACAAAGCACTATGTGAGTAATGATTGTTTTGTTCTGTTTGGCCTTTGTAAAGAGTGTACTCTTTGTTTGCTTGCTTGTTCGTTTTCTTTCTTGCACTGCCGTGCCTCTTTCAACTCTCAAGATGAACGGAAATAATCAATTTTGATTGTACTTTGAGGGAACAATAGTGGCAATAAAGGGTCAAAAAGGGTGCAATGAATAAGGAGTACAGCTGGCCAAAGAAAACAGCCAGAAGAGACAACCCTGAACTCCACCTCACTTTCCAGTCACCACGCTTGTCAAACCACTGAACCAGCAACCTTTGAAGTTAGCCAGTCGTCCTAGTCCGCGCCCTTTCAAGAGCAGACCAGCGACACGTAATACGGGGGTATCTCAAGCAACGAGGAAGCGGATGGTCGGCTCGCGTGAGGTCCACGAGATCGCGTCAAGACGCCGCGGGTCACCAAGTGTACCAAAGTGCACTCAGTCGTCGTCGGGCAAGAGAAGAACGGTCGCCTACGAGCCGGAAAAAAGCACAGTCAAGCGACTGCTCTGATGTCGTAAATCGGGGTTGTCGATGATGGGGGAGAATGGCGACGATGTATGAGCGATGATGAGAGTGGGGAGAGGAAGAGTCTTCGATGGGAGAAAAGCAGCCTTTGCCCCTAGGTTTAGTAAGCTGCGGCTGGGGGGTTTCTTCGAGCATTCCGTGTTCCGGAGCCGGGGTACGTAAAAAGGATGTTCCGGCTCCGGCATGACTCGGCTGCCTGAGGCATGTGACTCCGAAGCTAGCTCCGTTTTGTGCTCGCGTGCAACCAAACTCTGTTCATTTGTAGTGACTAATCAGCACGCGGCTTATTTTTATTGGCTGCCGTTGCTAGCCGCTCTCTTTCGTCGCTCTCTCATTCCCCAACGCAAGCTGCCCCGCCATAAGGTGAGTACGAAGCTGTCTTGCATCACTGTCAGCCCCGATAGAGCAGGTCCGGCGTAATGCCCCGCACCATCCTCCTCAACAGGGCAGCTCAGTGTTGTTTTCGAGTAACAGCACCCCCCAAAAGGCCCTTTATATCGTCACGCATCTCCCGATTTTCCTCCCAAGGCCCCAAATTCCCTTCCCGATCATACCTCACAGACTCTATTCGCGCCCACCAAGCAAAAAAGATGGCTCCCCAGCTTGACGGTTTCTTCAAGCAGGTCGACAGCTCTGCCGACGACTTCATTGAGCGCCTACGCAAGGCTGTTGCCATCCCTTCTATCTCTGCCGAAGATGCTCGTCGCCCTGATGTCGTTCGCATGGGAGAGTTCCTCGCCCAGGAGCTCAAGAACCTTGGAGCTTCAGTAGAGCTGCGCCCGCTGGGAAAGCAGCCCCATAAGGAGTACCTTGAGCTTCCTCCCGTCGTCCTTGCACGATACGGCAACGATAAGAACAAGCGAACTATCCTCGTCTACGGCCACTATGATGTACAGCCTGCTGAGAAGAGTGACGGTTGGGCTACCGAGCCTTTCGACCTTACTGTTGACGAGAAGGGTCGTATGTTCGGCCGTGGATCTACAGACGACAAGGGCCCTGTGCTGGGTTGGTTGAACGCTATCGAAGCCCACCAAAAGGCAGGCGTCGACTTCCCCGTCAACCTGCTCATGTGCTTTGAGGGTATGGAGGAGTATGGCTCTGAGGGTCTGGACGACCTTATCAAGGAGGAAGCCAAGAAGTACTTTGCCGATGCTGAGGCTGTCTGTATTTCAGATAACTACTGGCTTGGTACTGAGAAGCCGTGTTTGACCTATGGTCTTCGTGGCTGCAACTACTATTCGGTCGAGGTCTCCGGCCCTGGCGCTGATCTGCACAGTGGCGTCTTTGGTGGCACAGCACAGGAGCCTATGACTGATCTCGTCAGAGTGCTTGGGTCACTGGTCAACACTGATGGTCAGATCCAGATTCCCGGCATCATGGAGCAGGTTGCTCCTATCACAGCCGACGAGGAGGGTCTCTACGATGGTATCTCTTTCACTATGGATAACATTTTCGAGTCGCTTGGAAGCAAGACGACCATCTTTGATGACAAGAAGAGCACTCTGATGGGCCGCTGGCGATACCCATCTTTGTCTCTCCACGGTGTAGAGGGCGCCTTCTCCGCTCCTGGAGCAAAGACCGTCATCCCTGCCAAGGTTATCGGAAAGTTTTCAATCAGAACCGTCCCTGATATGGATATTGATAAGACCAACGAGTGTGTGTACAAGTATGTGGAGGAGCAATTTGCCAAGCTTAAGAGTAAGAACACTTTGAAGGTGTACGCTCAGCACACTGGCAAGTGGTGGGTGGCATCACCGAAGCACTGGAACTTCGCCGCCGCCGCCAAGGCTGTTGAGCGCGTTTGGGGCGTCGAGCCCGACTTTACTCGTGAGGGTGGAAGGTAAGCTGCATACTCCCATACAAATGTATTGGCTGCTGACAATGCTTCTAGTATCCCCGTTACCCTGACTTTTGAAGAGGCTACTGGCAAGAACGTGCTGCTCCTTCCTATGGGTAGCTCGACGGATGGTGCGCACTCCATTAACGAGAAGCTTGATAAGCGCAACTACATTGAGGGTATTAAGTTGTTGGGAGCTTACCTGCACTATGTTGCCGAGGAGCCTCAGACTTGAGCTAGTATTCCATATTGTTGCCAATGCTTGTATAATATGACGAGGCCTAAAATCAAGCACTGAGCTACTCTATATTTAGAGATGTGCCCTTTGATAATGCGTCCAAGCCTCCAACCAACATGATGTCTTTAGCTCCTCTCTGGTGATACCCAGGCGGAGGCAGTACAGTACGACATGACCTATTTGGCAGTGTCTTTTGAGTACGGAACCAAAGTTAAATCTCCTCGCAAGGAACACCGCCATGACGTCGTTCCGTCAGGAAAGAGACCCCAACATCTCGACGAAAGCTATTAATAAAAAGTGCACCGTCGTGACCGTTGAATTGGAAGAATAAGAACTTGCTGGTGGTCATGTTGCTTATTCCTTTCGAACTGCCCCAGGGTGTGAACTTGTCAGAATAATCTTCTTTTGAGTTTGATATTACAGTACGCGATCGGAAGATTCAGTATGTACTGTAATGGTGGTCTTCGAAGCTGAGCCTCTCGAGCTTGAAAAGAGTGTCACCATCTGCACGTTCCCGTCGGGACGAGAAGAGCGACCCCACTTGGGCCCCTCCTGGGGGGCGCTGGGCTCTCGGGCGTCCGCTCCAACCGCCGTTTTTGCCCCCTCCACCGATGAGACAGCCCAGGGTCCGGTGATCGCTGCCCGGCTGAGCCGCCGAGGTGACCAAGTGACCAGTGGATTGCATTAATCACCGGAGCTTGCGGACAAGACTCGCTTTCCCTCACCTACTGTCCTACGGACTCATCGTGCTGTAACTCGATTCTTGTCTTCTCTGCACATTCTGTTGCAAGGTCTTGGACGTCAAACGCTCCCCAAACTTTACAAGGGAGTGAGTATACGCCACTTGTGGAGTTCATCGATTTGCGACCGCTCCAACCACACCTTATCGGCCGTGTGATCCACCGATACATAGAGAGTTCCAAGAAACGGTCCTACCTGAAGATATTTACCCCTCGCGAGACCACAGATCTGGCATCTCACAAAGAGGACGACCTCGACCGCCGAGATGGTTCGCGAGAGTGGCATCTCGGCTACCAAGCCAATCTTTCCCAGCTTCCTTCTGCCCAGTATCAAGCTCCCCTTCTCTCGTCGCCACTCGGCCTCTTCGAGCTCTGCGACCGAATCCACCGCTTCGTCCGCAGCGACAACACCGGCAAGCTCGCCGCCGAATCATGGGCCCTTGACGAAGCCTGAGCAAGGCCGTCGGCTATCTCGTACCGCCCCCAATACGCTCCGCTGCTCGACATGTTCGGCCGACCTCGCGTTCGCTTCCCAGATTATCTCGAAAGGCTTCACTGGCCGATATGGCCGCGCATACCTTGTCGCTCCACCTGCACCGCCGGCGCCTCAGACCCTGAGCAATATCCGAGTTGGAAAGAGCGAGAACCGACAGCTGGTAACAGGTTGGCATATCGTGGCGGATATCACCTGCGGGACATGCTCAAGTAAACTCGGTTGGAAATATGTTGATGCCAAGGAGCAAGGGCAGAAATACAAGGTTGGCAAGTTCATCCTCGAGGTGGAACGAGTTGTCACATATCGAAGCTGGGAGGACGCCGCCGACGAGGACATGGCCGAGACGGCCGGAACAGAGAAGCATGATGAAGACGAGGTTGAATTCGACTCGGAGGATGAAGATGAGTGCGAGGACATATTCGCCGGGACTTGGGATCCTGAAGTGGTGGGACGGAGGCGAAGTAGGATAATGGCTCGCCGGAGTCAGGCTGAGAGCAACGAGTAGTTGTCGTTGCTGTGGTTCTGAATTGAGGCCATACACCTACCCATGGAATTGAGTTTGGAATATGCATTGGGTTCGGCGTCAAGGGATAAGTGCTGGGACTGGGTTGGCTCATGGATAGGACAGGATAAATACCCCCAAAGAGAAGGAAACACGACGGAATGAAATTGCGAGCAGTTTTTAGTGCCACCCAGCCATCGAGCTATACCCCATACTTTAGAGGTTTATTTATTTGGAGCATGCTACATTTCATGCGTTCGTGAAGGATCATTCGGTGTGGCCGTGGCGTAGGTGGCTATGGCTGACCCAATGTCTAGACCCCAGCCCGTGAAGTTGCTTCTGATGACACTGGGGTAAAAGTCAAGAATGACTTTGGTTTATTTCCACCTCGTGTCATTCATTATCTAACATGCCTGTACGTTGTCTGACAACAACATGTCTTATTTAACCTCCCCCTTCAAGTTGTCCAACATGACCAACCTGGGCATCGAGAAATCTGAGCATACTGACGTCGGCCTGCTGTGATGCAGAATAATCACGAGAGAAGAACGGGTCTTGATATGATGACTTGTGAGCCTCGTCAACAATAGTTCCATGGATCACTTCAAGCGTTTTGCCAAAGGGCCTTGGCGGAGGTGCCTTTCAAGGACGACACGCCTGATGATTCAACAAGAAACGCACGCTCTTAAGCGGAGTTACCCCTTGAGGATGACATGTGCTTCAGGATCATCATGCCCAACATCCATGCCAACCTGGCCGTTGGCAGCATCAGCTCATCTCAATCCCCCAGTTTGCATCTCTTGTCCATGGATCGAGGCACGAGCATCAACCCCTGAGCCTGGGATGCGGGCTTGGCATGCGAGACACCGCGGCTCAGGGGCGATCGCATCCAGACGCACGGCAGTCAAGCAGCCTTGAACATGGTCTGATGGTTATCGGCCGAACATCCAGACATGTGCCAGGCTCTGGCCGGCATCCTGGGATTGGTAAAGGGCTGAGTTGGATGGAAGGGGTCGGATGTCAAGCGCGGGATGGCATGGTGGGGTTTGCATGGGGGAGCTGTCCCGGGGGTAACACAGCAGTGGGTTACAGTGGACGATAGCGCTGTGGTAGGCGGCAGAGGGTGGGAATTATGGGGCAGTTCTTGGGTTTGGCCCCTGGGGTGGAGTACCCCTGCTGCGTGATATCGTCACATCGAACACCAAAAAAAGCAGAGGGGGATCTGAGAGGGGAGTGAAACAGCACCCGCAAAACCAACAACGTTGAACCGCCTAGGTACCTGCGGTTTTGCACTCTCACCGAACGAATTTGCATCAATCTCGCATCCCCATTGCCTGCCCCCTGCTTCCGCTTCCCTGCCGTCTCCCTCACCGCTCTCTCTGTTAGGAAGCTCGGTCAGCGAGACCGAGCCCATTGCCAACAACTGGAGACGGGACTCTTGTCACTGTCTCGTCACCTGGGGACTGGCTCCATTCCTCAAGGCCCAAGCTCTCCGCCACTTCCCACTTCCCTCCTCAACTTGTCTCCTCTCTCAAAAGCCCCCCATACCCTGCCGTCATCCCTACAATTCCTTCACGACACAGCTTCGCTTGTTTTGTTTTTCTGCGTCCTCGTGACTTGTCCCTATTTACGTCCCTGGCCGACTTCTGCCCCTTCGCTCACCTCTCATCTCCAGTCAGCGCAATTGGACAGTGCCATATATTCCAAGAAGCTTCTCTTCGCCTCCCGTCCCTCCATCGATTCAACCCCGCTTTGACCCTTTGGCGACAACCTCACTCTTTTTATCGCCATGACTGCGCCCTTTGGCCACCGCTCGCGCGGTTCTGATGACCAGGGAGTCTTCGACGATGCCCGCACATATTACACCGAGGAGCGGCACATGAACCGTGCCGGCCCTCGCACCCGAACATACTCCCAGGTGAGTCTCGAATGTCTCTTGGAGGAATGCCATCGACTAATTCGACGGATTAGAACAGTTTGATGCGACAATTTGAGCGAGTTGGACTCCGAGAGCCTTTTCGACGTGGTAGTCATGGTAAGCAGCCACAAACAGCATTGGGGGATGGACTTTGAATGCTGACGTTTCGCCCCCAGATGAGAACACCCAACAGAGCCGGCGCTTTCTCATCCAAGTAGACTCGACCCTGGAAAGCCTGCAGCTTCAGGAAGATACCGATGGAAATATGCAAATTACAATCGAGGACAACGGCCCCAAAGTCATTTCGCTGCGGACCGCTGCTTCAGCTGGTCACAACCGATTCGATGTTCGTGGAACATACATGCTGTCCAACCTCCTCCAGGAGTTGACTCTGGCCAAAGAGTATGGGCGAAAGCAGATCGTGCTCGACGAGGGGCGACTCAACGAGAACCCAGTCGATCGCTTATCTCGCATGATCCGCGACCACTTCTGGGAGGGGCTGACAAGACGCATTGATGCATCCACCGTTGACATTGCGGCTCGAGACCCCAAGGATTGGACTGATGACCCTCGTCCCCGTATCTATATCCCACACGGAGCCCCGAGGCAATACGAGTACTACAAGAGGGTTGCCGCTGAGAATCCCGATATGCGCCTGGATGTACAGATGCTCCCCGAGAAGATCACCCCGGAATTAGTGCGCGACATGAACGATGCTCCCGGTCTCCTAGCCGTGGATGTTGAAGAAGTTGAAGACCCAAAGAGCACTGATGGATGGTATCTCAAAGGTCTGCCGTTTGTCGTCCCAGGTGGACGCTTCAACGAGCTGTACGGCTGGGACAGTTACATGGCATCTTTGGGTCTTCTCATTAACGACCGGGTTGACCTGGCCAAGTCAATGGTCATCAACTTCTGCTTTTGCATCGAGCACTATGGCAAGATTCTTAATGCCACTCGATCATACTACCTGTGTCGGTCGCAGCCCCCATTCCTCACTGACATGGCCCTGAGAGTATACGAGAAAATTAAGCACGAGCCGGATGCCAAGGAATTCCTCCGACGCTCTATTCTGGCAGCTATCAAGGAATACCATAGCGTCTGGATCGCGGAACCTCGACTGGACCCTACCACCGGCCTCTCGAGATATCGCCCAGAGGGAATGGGTGTGCCTCCCGAGACTGAGGCTACCCACTTTGTGCACATCCTCGACCCATACGTCAAGAAGCACAACATGACTTTTAAGGAGTTTGTACGAGCGTACAACCATGGTGAAGTCAAGGAGCCTGACCTCGATGAATACTTCATGCACGATCGTGCTGTGCGAGAGTCGGGTCATGATACATCTTACCGTCTCGAGGGCGTCTGCGCCAACATAGCCACCATCGATCTCAACTCTTTGCTCTTCAAATATGAGACCGACATTGCGCGCACCATTCGCAGCGTATTCAACGACAAGCTAGTCATGCCTGCAGAGTTCTGCGCTGGAACACCCTATGAACCTGGGGAGGTCCTTTCATCAGCAGCCTGGGACCGACGCGCCAAGCGACGCAAGCTGACAGTGGACAAGCTGATGTGGAACGAAGAGGAGGGCATGTTCTTTGACTATGACACAGTGAAACGTGAGCGTTGCACATACGAGACCTGCACGACGTTTTGGGCTCTCTGGGCTGGTATCGCGACACCAAAGCAGGCAGCCGAGATGGTCCGCAAGGGTCTCCCCAAGTTTGAAGCGTACGGCGGTCTCGTCTCGGGAACTGAAGAGTCGCGTGGTGCTGTCGGCCTGGAGAGGCCTAACCGACAATGGGATTTCCCGTACGGCTGGCCGCCACAGCAGATGCTGGCGTGGACGGGATTGATCCGCTACAGCTTCACCGAGGAGGCGGAACGCATTGCTTACAAGTGGCTCTTTATGGTCACCAAGGCGTTTGTGGACTTCCATGGCGTCGTTGTCGAGAAGTATGATGTGACGCAACCAGTTGACCCTCACCGCGTAGATGCCGAGTATGGCAACCAAGGTCTTGGCTTTAAGGGTGTTAACAAAGAAGGGTATGTTAATACATCAGCCACCGGAGGATACTAGTCGTATGCTAACTGTGAGCAGATTCGCGTGGGTTAACGCGAGCTACATATACGGCCTACAGATTGTCAACGCGCACATGCGACGAGCGCTTGGGGCTCTGACACCGTACCCGACATTGATCAAGGCCATCGAGCAGAATAACGAGAAGGCACTGGCTGACCTGCTGGCCCCATGAGATTATGCAACCAATGCCAGGAACCCCTTGATAAGCTGAAGGCGACAAGAGCGGTGACTTTAGTGAACGAGAGGATGTTGTCATGAGATGCTGGATCTGTCTTGTGTTCCGATGTGTCGAGCCAGGATTTTCTGTCCGGAGTGTTGTTCCTCAGGCGCGAGGGGTGACGATGTTTACAGCAGCATCATATGATTTTGAAAAGCAGGTAATGGGGAGTTCTGCTGAAAGACAACATCAACAAGTGGGAGGCAGAGTTCTGGTGTAGAGGGCAACATGTCACCGATGCTGCTCACAGTGAACGGCGACGATAGGATACTCACGAAACTGAGGCTTGATCCTCTCCTATCCCCTCTGCAATTGTTTGTTTGGAGCTGAGACTTGGATGGGTGGATGGATCGGTACCCTGATAGAATGCAGCATCGAGTCAGAAATCAAATGCAAATGCCACTTACAAGAACATCGAGTAATGACTTGATTTGGGCTAGGTGATTGAGGCGCCGACGGACAATATCATGATCCACGATATATGCAGATGGAACAAATTTGCATGTGATGCACAATGCATGACTTGTGAAGTATAACTAACAATAGACGGGATGACAGTGGGATAGGAGTGTA
Organism: Fusarium setosum; assembly: GCA_013623625.1. Classification (NCBI taxonomy): domain Eukaryota; kingdom Fungi; phylum Ascomycota; class Sordariomycetes; order Hypocreales; family Nectriaceae; genus Fusarium; species Fusarium setosum. The sequence continues at coordinate 33,249 of JABFFE010000344.1, read as the reverse complement.
ACTCGGGAAGTGGCCGAAGAAGATGACAGTTAATAGAGCACGTGAGGTGAATCAAGGGCATCTTCCGTGAGAGGGCTACTCCAGTTGTATCAAGGGGGAATATGGGGTTTTCGGTAGGACAGATGGCCGAGGTAGTTTGAAGATTCGAGGCACGATGCGTGGGGTGCATGTCATGGTTTCCTTTCCTGGAGAATCGAGTGGAGGGTAAAAGATAGGGGATAGCTTCTAAAAGCAGGGGAGACAAGCAGGAAATACTAGAACGATGCAGTGCACAGCTGGAATTCAATGCCCGGGAAGCTAGGGACCGAGGACATGTACCTCGGAGGACCGAACAAGAAACACGTCGTAAACAATTACGTTTGGAGGTTGATTGCCGTCCTCGGTGACTGAGCGAGCGGCAAGCGGGTTCACATGCCAGAGACCTCCGCTGCTCCGGTGAGGGCGGGACTCGGCCAAGTTCCGTCCACCGGGGGCGGGTACGGGAGAGGCGAGGGAGACGGAGGAAGGCCGAGATGGGTAGATTGTGCGCGTGTAAGAGATTTGTAGAGAGAGATTGAAGCCTGGAGGTTTTACTCTATTATCTTGACTGAATTATTGTATAGCTATGGACAGGAAAAGCTCTGGAGGGAGAGGTTGGTTGTTGTTGTTGGTTGTGGTGGTGATCCGTTGAGCCGCAAGCGTCAAAAGCATCACTGAATCAGGTTTAGAGTTAATGAGGTCACAGCCAGTGAGGGGGAAGTTCTCGAGGTGAGTCAAGGTGAAGGGTACCCCAGGTTTCGAGATGGATCTGGTTAGATGCGGTAGATGACCAAGTACCGTATCTGAGATTTGGGGTATTCCAAGGATCTTGGTTGGATTTCATTAGGGAGATACACATGTCGGAGTAACAGTCTCACACAGGGCTTGAAACTCTAGAGCCGCTCTGGACCGAGTAGACTTTCGAGATGCAAGTCATGGGACTCGAGGGTGGCTTTGGCATCCAGTCAGATCAAGCCTTGAAATGGACATCATACCCGAATTTGCAACCACTGACCAAAGGCAATTGATGCCAAATAGGGAGATGTGCTTGTGAAAAAGAGGCTCTGCCAGTCCCGGCGGTTCGGCATCTCGGTCAAAGAATGGCAAAACGCTCTGGCCAGCGGATCCCCGGATCCGCCATTGGCTCAAGGTCTCACAGCCTTTGAGCCGAAGGTACGCAGAACGGGAGTCTAGAAGGAAGAGTGTTAAAAAAAAATGACAGCAAAGACGTCATGCAGGTTCATTCAGAGATGAGGATGTCAGTCGTCCCCTTGCAAAGCCGTCAGGGGATGATGGACAGTTACCGAGCTCCGTTTTTCTGCACCTGTTGCTGCACGCCAGTTACCCGTCACGATCACGCTGCGGGCGTTGATTCGTCGAGATATTCAAGAAGGGGCTTTCGTCATTGTTTGCAGAAGTAGTCTTCAGCTTTTGGTTACTTACTACATACATACAATACCCGGTGCTCACTTCTGGATCCTCGGTGACTGTCCGGAGGTACGTACCCGGTCCTCTACCCCAGTTGTGTCACGGACCGTGCCCGCCCCCCCGGTTGGACGCTCCCGGTGTCAGGAGCTGCGGTGGCTTGTGACGACAGGGCCAATTTTTTTGACATTGCAGATTTGGGGGGGCATACTCTTGTTACTCCCGAGGTGAAAAAAAAAAGTCAAGAGGCGGCCGGTTTTGATCTGGTTCCTGCTCGGGGGGATTCCGAGCGAGGGCCACTTATTACTGAGCCGCAGCTTTGAACCTGGAGCTGACTGACTGACTGTACACATCGTATAGTATACCTCTGCTTTTGTAGAATTGCAAAATGGTAGCATAACAATGTTCCTACTGTCCACTCGAGTTGAGAAAGTCTACGTACAAACTTCAATGGCAAAAGTAAAGCGTTTGAGCCTAGGCTGAATGACGGATTCGTTCAGGCCTTGTGATTCTGGACCTGCTCCCCCCAGGTCCTTCTTTGCCGCTCTCGTGGGCTCTTTCCATGTGGATGGCGGGTCCGCTAGCCTTTTCCCACCCTCCTTCTCCACCCACTTACAACTTCCACTCCCCCAGCTCCTCTCTTCCCAGCCAAACAACCACGGCAAATCGAGGCCTTGACTGACTCTCTCGACTCCAAAACATGACCTCTCCAATCACTGTGGAGACCCTGGCGTGCGGCTTCCGCCCCGCTGAACGCCGGGTGCGGAGAACAATGGTCATGGAGACTGGTCCGGCCGCGGGAACGGGGGACAGGAGATCCAAGGCCCAAGGTCAGAGGTTGCTAGTGACTCAATCCCGTCCAGCTTTGTACTTATTGTCAGCTTCGCCCTCTTTCTTCTTGATCTTGAAAGCTCCAATCTCCTTCCCATTCTTATTCTTCTTCACTCAAGTGTTGTGATACCCTCAATCCTTTTTGCGACCCTCCCTGACTTATACACACGCGACCTCCTCCATCACTCCAAACCTCAACACACACACAACTCAGTCACAATGGCAGCCAACAACATGGCAAACCCCTCCGTGAACCCGGACATCGAGGACGAGCTCTTCCAGAAGGAGGTTGATGCCGTCAAGGCCTGGTGGTCCGACTCCCGATGGCGACACACCAAGCGTCCCTTTACCGCCGAGCAGATCGTCTCCAAGCGCGGATACCTGCCCGTCAACTACGCCAGCAACGCCCAGGCTAAGAAGCTGTGGAAGATTCTTGAGCACCGTTTCGAGGTAGGCTCCAATTGGTACATACACAAAGAGAGACAAGAGAAATACTGACTCGTACGCGACAGACCAGAGATGCTAGCTACACCTACGGATGCTTAGAACCCACCATGGTCACCCAGATGGCCAAGTACCTCGACACTGTCTACGTCTCTGGATGGCAATCTTCGTCGACTGCCTCTGCCTCTGACGAGCCTGGCCCCGATCTGGCTGACTACCCTTATGTGAGTCTTACACCCCTCAACACCACCAAAATCATCACCATATTCTGAACACAACACCACTCAATTGTCACTCAATTGTGCCCACGAACTCGTTAACTGACATGAAATTCAGACCACCGTCCCCAACAAGGTCGGCCACCTCTTCATGGCCCAGCTCTTCCACGACCGCAAGCAGCGCCAGGAGCGCCTCAGCACCCCCAAGGCCCAGCGTGCCAACCTCCTCAACATCGACTACCTCCGCCCCATCGTTGCCGACGCTGACACCGGCCACGGTGGTCTCACTGCTGTCATGAAGCTCACCAAGCTCTTCATCGAGAAGGGCGCTGCTGGCATCCACATTGAGGACCAGGCCCCCGGCACTAAGAAGTGCGGCCACATGGCTGGCAAGGTCCTTGTCCCCATCCAGGAGCACATTAACCGCCTGGTTGCCATTCGAGCGCAGGCTGACATCATGGGTGAGTTTATCTCTTACCCCAGATTTTCCCCAATATCACATGGGAAATTTCGCGTGCTGACATGTGAAAACCATAGGCTCTGACCTCCTCGCCATTGCCCGTACCGACGCCGAGGCCGCCACCCTCATCACCACCACCATCGACCCCCGCGACCACGCCTTCATCCTCGGCTCCACCAACCCCTCCCTCAAGCCTCTCAACGATCTCATGATCGCCGCCGAGCAGGCAGGCAAGAACGGCGCCGAACTCCAGCGCATCGAGGACGACTGGCTCGCCCAGGCCAACCTCAGCCGCTTCGACGACGCCGTCGCCGCCGCCATTGACGCCGGTTCCTTCTCCGACAAGGCCGGCCTTAAGCGCGACTACGCCGCAAAGGCTAAGGGCAAGAGCAACACTGAGGCTCGCGCCATCGCCCGCCAGCTCCTTGGCCGTGATATCTTCTTCGATTGGGATGCGCCCCGAACCCGTGAGGGTTACTACCGTCTCAAGGGTGGCTGCGACTGTGCTGTGAACCGCGCTGTCGCCTATGCCCCCTACTGTGATGCCATCTGGATGGAGTCCAAGCTGCCCGACTATGCTCAGGCCAAGGAGTTTGCCGATGGTGTCCACGCTGTCTGGCCTGAGAAGAAGTAAGTGATCTTATTCCTCATCTCATCCTCAACACCCGATTAACATGATACCCAGGCTGGCCTACAACCTCTCCCCCTCCTTCAACTGGAAGACTGCCATGCCCCGCGACGAGCAGGAGACTTACATCCGCCGCCTCGCCAAGCTGGGCTACTGCTGGCAGTTCATCACCCTGGCCGGCCTGCACACCACGGCCCTCATCAGCGACCAGTTCGCCAAGGCCTACAGCACTGTCGGCATGCGCGCCTACGGCGAGCTCGTCCAGGAGCCCGAGATGGAGACAAAGGTCGACGTCGTCAAACACCAGAAGTGGAGCGGCGCTACCTACGTCGACGAACTGCAGAAGATGGTCACCGGCGGTATCAGCTCTACCGCTGCCATGGGTAAGGGTGTGACCGAGGACCAGTTTAAATAAACTGGCATAAGAGATCTCACAATGCAAGAAAAATAATCCACGATATAAAGAGAAGGGATTGTGAAGAATACGGTAGAGCAAAAAAGGGGCAAGATGTCTCGTCCCGCGAGTGGGAAGCGACGATAATGTGTTTTCAGCCATGTTTTGGGCATTTGATATCATACCGCGGATGGTGTTTTTATACATTTTTCTGTCATCTATTCCTGGTGTCGCATTTACACACTTCATGTCATACCATATATACTAGTCATCAGATCACTAGAATCAAAAGACACATCTTCAAAGATAATGCTATCAGTCCAGCGGTGTGATTCAATTTAAATTCATTGAACGAGAATCATCAAACTCGCTGGTAGTGCTTCTCCCAACCTTCTTCAGGTCTATCTAATACATGCGTATCCTACGCCCTCTTTCATTTCAAACATAAACCATCGAGATATTCATTGCAGCCTTATATATCAACGGGTCGAACGATTGCATATAGCCCAAAGTGTAAAAGAGACGTCGCCTCATTGCCAACACAGTCTTGTGTGAGAGAGCCAGATGTGAACAAAAAGTCCTTCTTTTCCATCCTTGGTCTGTAATTCCGATTACACCTCGGGGATGTATTGTCCGAGGTCCATCTGCCCGGTGCGGCACCGGGTGCTGGACCTATCGATCCCAAGCATCCGCTCCACGGCAGCCTCCTCGAAACGACCCCTGAACAGGAAAATCTTCCTTCAAATGCGCATTTATAGCGCATGACTCCGGGTGGTGGAGTGCTGTATCATGCAAGCAAGCGGAACGTGCAAGGACATGAGCGAGCAACGTGAGAGATTCAGATTGTGGTGCCGTGTAAAGACTTGCTCTCTCTTAGTCTGCCTCAGCCAGCTGCATGATCAGCTTGGCGGCCATGTCCAGGAATGGGAATGGGCTGGTCACGTCCTTCTCCTCGAGTAACCGGCCCTGTGCTGTTTCGTATCCGGAGCACTTGAAGTCGACAAGGTATACGCCATGCTCCATCTCGTAGATCTGAATGTCTAGATGCAGGGCGACAAAGGGCTCCTGGGAGTGGCGTCCATCGGGTCCGTCAGCCGAGTTCTGCAACTTCTTCTTGATAGCTGGCATTGGTGTTAGTAAAGTGGCATTTAAGGGGGGAGCAGTAGAAACCAACTTGATGTATCCCAGCGAACGTTAATGTGCCAAGGGTCAGCGGGCAGCCGGTATCGCTTCTTGGGATCGATGCTCGAGGTTGAGCCCCGGCTGCCATCATAAGAATCCGCAAAGCTACCATTACCCGAGGCTTCGGCGCGCTCCTCTGCATGTCGCGACTCGTAATCTTCGTCGGGGATATACGTCGCTCCCAACTTGTAGAGCGCCTTGTGAATGCACAGCAGGGCTTCCCAGGGCGAGTTGCGCGATCGGATACCGAATTGCCACCGCACCGGCTTCGTCTTCTTAGGAGGGTTGATGGGTGTCATGCCTTGGGGTCTCGTGTTGGCTTCATCAAGGCGGAGTTGGCTTCTCGAATGGGGCCTGAGGCGTCGAGCAGTTTCCTCCTTTTCGGCGTCCGTCCTGGCCACCGAGGGCTCGTCATTGATCAGGACCTTGGGGGGCGAGTTGCTGACGGTGCCAGCCTTCTCCCGTTCGATATAATCTTTGTGGTAGGCTGGTAAACTTGAAGGCAAGATACCAATCTTGCTCACATAGGGACGAGGGGTAGTGGTGGTCTGCGAAGTCGCTGACCGAGCCGAAGACATGCTGAGCATGGGACTTGATCCCTCGGGCTCTGCTAGCAATGCTTCAGGGTGCTCTCAGTTAGTTTCGATACGCCAGGGGGACGGGCCGAATGCAGAAGGGGACTCACGATTCACTTGCATCATCTTGTTCTCCCTCACGATCATGTATGCGTCCTTGATGGCTGACGGCTCGGCAGCCTGCAGCGCCTCCTCGACATCATTCTTCCCGTAACCCATGGTCTTGCTGATCTTGTCCGTGACCTCATTGTGCAGTCTCTCTTGAACCTTCTCGGGCGCATTGGGTGCGATGTCGTTCTTTTGAATGGCCTTGTTTGGATCTACGCCCGTGTTGAAGAACTCTTCCACAGGAAGCTGAAGATAGACGGGGAGCTCGGTGACGAACCAGGGATCTGCTCGGATATCCTCGATTGTAGCTCGGTGCACAGGGTTGACCACCAGCATCTTCTTGATCAGGTTGGCGGCACCTGTAGGCATCCATTGGGGTATACTGTATGTACCCTTTGCAATTTTAGCGAACAGGCTGGGAATGTGCTCGTCGTCAAAGGGAAGTCGGCCGACGAGAAGGACGTAGAGAATGACACCACAACTCCATACGTCGACCTCAGGGCCAGCGTAGAGCTTCCCGCCGATGACTTCGGGAGCTGCATAGTTGGGGCTACCGCAACTCGTCTTGAGGAAATTGCCATCTGTCATGATGTTGCTGAGGCCGAAATCGGCGATCTTGACATTAAGGTTTTCGTCAAGCAGCAGGTTCTCGGGTTTCAAGTCTCGGTGGACAATCTTGTGACGATGACAGTACTCGACGGCGCATAGCATCTGCTGGAAGAAGCGGCGGGCCTCAGCTTCCTTCATGCGGCCGTGCTGAACGATATAGTCAAAGAGTTCGCCGCCTGCATACTCGAGGACCATGATAATCTCGTTGGGGGTCTTGATAACGGTGTAGCTAGAGGACCGGTGTTAGTCGTAAATCGGGCATCACACGCTTGGTCTCCAACAACAACGTACAGCTTGATAATGTGGGGATGGCGTAGCAGCTGGAGGTATTCGATCTCGCGCTCAACACGCCCAGCCATGTCGCGGCTGATGAGCTTCTTCCTGGCGATAATCTTGAGGGCGACCTGCTGGCCGGTGCCATTGTGGATGGCGAGCTTGACCTTTCCAAAAGAACCCTCGCCTAGAGTGCGGATGACCTTGTAGGCGCCGATGCGCTGCTCTGTCTTGATCCTCTCCTTGAGCGGCGCATCAGCCGGGCGAGATCCGGGTTGGGGAGCATCGCCATGCTGCTGTGACTGCTGCGGTTGTTGCTGCTGCTGAGGTCGCCGAACGTGGGAGGAGGATAGAGAGATGGTCAGCTCCTCATCCTCGAAGCCTCGGGGTGCCATGGTGATGCAGCTGCTGGAGGAGGAGGAGGAGGGGCGAGCCTTGACCAAGGCGAAGCAAAGCCAGGAACGAGAGGGACAGCGGGGGTTTCGGAGAGCGGGATCTCGATCGTGAGCGGTCGTGGACGTTGGTGCCCGTTAAAGTCGGGTACGAGAGGTGGGAGATAGCGATTGGCGAAAAAAGAGTCAAGAAGGAAAAATTAAAGCGGTTGAAGACGACGATGAGGACGAGGACCAGGAGGAAGATGAAGATGAAGAAGAATCTAGGATGGGACGACGGGAGGGAGGTGGTGGGTAGCGGTGCGAATTATTAGTGCTCCAGCTTGGGTTGGTGGTGGGAGCTGCCCGGTGGTGGTGCGCCGCTGTAAACCGTCACTGACGATTTGTCTCTGCTGGACGGGTCTCTAGAATGGGAGGGGAGGGGTCCATCTTCCCAGCCCGCCCGCACCGCACAACCGAGTGGAGGGGTCGGGTCTCAGTGGAAAACAGGGACTTTGTATGCACCACACCAAATGTGGATACAATGGATTCCGTGGATGGATCCAAATGTCGATTCTCCATTGTTTCTGATCAAGTTAATCTGATACCGTATTCCCAGCCAACCCCGATAGATCTAACTCGAGCTTGTACACGATATAATCTTTTCGTGAGAATACCACGTCGACATTGACACTGCAGAGCAAGTACAGTCACTTCCATCTTTGTTGGGCTTCCCATCAGTTCATCCCCCGAGGAACCCCCAGTGAAACCAACCATTCGTGCCTCGTTCGTTGGCGGTAGTCGTGTTCGTCAATCAGCCCATGGGTCGTATGCAGCTCTGGCCTCATACACAATCCATCAGTTGAGACCGCCCGTGGCTGGTTTCCCACCGTCTTTTTTTTTTTTTCAGCCCCTACCATTGACAGCTGACGAACCAGTTCCCAACAACTCTATTTGCGGCAACTCTCCTCTGAAAACAAGAACTATTTGAAATACTATGGCGGGAAATCCGAATCAGACTTGAACATGAGACCACGTCGTAATGACTCACTCAAACGTAAACATTTGTTACATACCTTAGACGTTGTTGTCGTACTACACAAGCATGTGCTGGTCACGCCGATCCTCGATAGCAGCGTGACCCATACGCCGTGCAGCTTTTTAATGTTCATACAATGGTGGTTTACAACTATAGTACATACATGTTCAAGGCTAGTTTCAGGCATCCAAGACACTGGCTCTCCACCCAGTGCAGTAAATCCTTTTGTCTGAGCCCCCAGTAGGCACGCATACTGCCCCTCCCGGCCATCTCAACCACTTCGCTGCTTGGCCTCCTCCTGCTTCAACCTCTCGATCAACTTTCCTTGTAAGAACGGGCTGAGTCCCAGGCTGCGCATCTCATTAGCGACACAGAAATGACTAAATCGTAGACTTTACTCACATTCCAGCATTGGTGATGATGCGATACGTTCCACTGGGCTGCACCTTGCCAATAATCGTTCCGGCGTCGTCAACCTCCACACTCCCTAGAATATCCTCCGGCCATGCTATCCGTCCAAAGTCCGGAGGGTTCCGTCGATCACTGAGATGCACCCATCCTCCACGTCCGGCCCCGCCGGCTCCTCCCTGAGCACTCGCGCCGCCTGCACCAGACCCTCCAGCGCCACCTCCAGCGCCCTGTTTCCGGGATCTACCACGATCAGGTCGCTTCGAGGAGAAAAAGGAGCCTCCTGAGCCGAGGTTAAATCCTCCAGGGCCAGCAAACGCACGCGCCTGGCTGATCAGGTCCTCATCCTGATGGCCGTACTCGGTCACCACCTCGTTGAGGATCTTGATGAAGTCGTGGTTCTCGTTGAAGGACTGGGGGGTGGGAGGGAGCTCGGTAGTGGTTCCGATCGCTAGACGCTCAGATGGAGGCTCGGTTTCGAGGTAGCTCAGGACATGCGTAAAGGGAGAGCTCGGGTTGCTGAGGACTTTCTTGATCGCAGTCAGCGTCTCCTACGTCGACGGGGTGGCCGAGGATGGTAACGTAGACTGACGATTTTTGGATTGCTTGAGAGACTGGAGATTGCCCTGAAAGGCACAGCTCTCTGGCGAGCGACGAATCGAAACGTTGTTCCCAACATTGCGCAGTCAATGGGAAATTCAAGACCGCGGCTGGCTTTTCAAGCTTTCCATTCAAATATTGGAGCTCGGGAGCTATGAACATCGGCCCCACGACAGATGAGGTCACTGGTTGAATATCGAGCATGACGCGAAATATGCTTGTACAAAATTTATGCACTAATGCAAATTCAATTAAACGCGTCGACGCGGTCCAGACTCGAGAATACGCGACCCCTCGAAGACCCAGCCAAATTGATGAAGAGCACATGTAAAGTCGGCACTACAACATATCACTGAATTGACCAACTCTCGACCTGATATTGTCATGCCGAATCTATAATCGAAGATGGACCAGACACCAGCCCCGATATTTCGCAAACAGCGGCCAGCTGTCCCTCCCTCCTCGGCGATACCCTCATCTTCTCCCGCCTTTGGCACTCCGGTCCATCCTCTCAAGCCCTTCGCCGTCAACGCCCCCAAAGCTGCCATCCTACCGATTATCCTCCCCCCCGCCACATTACGACCGCTCGCCTTTCGCACCTTTACCAAGAAACACTCCCTCACCCTTACATCATCCGCCCTCCAGGAACTTGCGACCTTCATTGGCAGGCATTGCGGCTCGGGATGGCGAGAAGAGGGCTTGGCTGAGCGGGTGCTCGAGGAGGTTGCACGCAGCTGGAAGAACCGCAATGGGGGAGTCATTGTCGAAGGTACCAGCAAGGGGTTGCAGGAGATTCTCAAGACGCTTGAGGGAAACATGAGTGGTGGTAGGATTACAGGGCCTACAAGGGGACTACCGCGAGGTGACAGCATGCTCGATATCAGAGACAACGACGCTTTGAACACACGATTAGGACTGCGGCCAGCGGAGCTTACAAGGGAAGACAGTAATAAGAGTTTTGGAATGTCAGGATTGGATGTCGAGGATGAGCCGGAAGAGGAGGGGAACAATGATCCTCGAACATGGCTCAAGATTATAAACGCTTATGAACAGCCAAGATGGATATACAACGTGGGCAAGAAGCATTTCGAAAGGCTAGTTCCGGACCAGTCTTGTAAAACATGCTCTTCGCTAACTCTTCTCCAGGGACGCCTCGTCGCCTTCATTACTACCGGCAGCTTCACATAAAACCACAGTCTTCCGCAACCGTTACAACATCATCCACCAGCGCCTCCTCCGCAACGAATCATTCCAGAGCTCTGCGGTTTCATCCTCCCGCAAGCGCACACTCTCTCGGTCTCTCTCCAACCAGCAGTCGCTCAAGCTCACGCCAATCGCCAATCTCCTCGGTCGTCATGGCAGCAGTCACATGTTGCTGGGTCTCCTCGTTGTCCTTCCCACGGGCGATCTCGCCATCAGCGATTTGACGGGTACCATTGCCCTTGATCTCTCTCAAGCCGTGGCAATCCCTGAAGACTCGGCCTGGTTCTGCCCCGGAATGATCGTTCTGGTGGATGGTGTCTACGAGGAAGAAGATGAATCCGTAGGCAAAGGCCTGAGCGGAAGCAGCGGCGTTGGAGGCACCCTCGGTGGCCGGTTTCAGGGCTTCTTCATCGGTCAACCTCCCTGCGAACGACGTAAAGCAACTCTCGGCATCAGCGGTCCCGATGGCGGTCAGGAGCAGACCATCGGCGGCGGCTTTGGCTGGATCGACTTCCTCGGCGTTGGTAGCGAGCGCGCATGCGGCGCCAAAATGCGAAGACTAGAGCACCGTCTCCTCCGTGCTCGATCTAACGAGGAAGACACTCTATCGCGCGGGCGTGCAGTCATCATAGGCGAGCTGAACCTCGACCAGCCGCGGACTCTGCAGGCCCTCCGCAAGATCCTCTCCACATACGCCTCCGAGCCCGAGGGCTCAACGCCCCTTACCTTTGTGTTTATGGGCAACTTCACACAGCACTCCGTCCTCGCTCGCGGCGGCAGCGGCGGAAGCATTGAATACAAGGAATACTTTGACGCCCTGGCCTCGGCCCTCTCCGATTTCCCTACCCTCCTCCAGTCGTCCACCTTTGTCTTCGTCCCCGGCGACAACGACGGCTGGGTCTCCGCCTTCACAGCCGGCGCCTCCGTACCCCTACCTAGAAAGCCCGTGCCAGACATGTTCACGTCCCGTATCCGGCGTGCATTCGCAACAGCCAACGCTGAAGCAGGGGGCAAGTCTGACGGTGCCGTCGTCTGGACGTCTAATCCCAGCCGTATCAGTCTCTTCGGTCCCAACCACGAGCTGGTCCTCTTCCGAGACGACGTCTCTGCCCGTCTGCGCCGCACTTCGGTCCGCCTCAAGCCCAAGGCCAGCGACGCCAGCGCCGACGAGGCACACCAGCCTCCCCAGGGACCATCCTCCTCCAACCCCCCTGGAGACACCCAACCTTCCGAACCTATGGACCTCGACGCCGCACATCACGATGACCCAACCGCTACCGCCACTGCATCTCCCTCCACGCCTCTTGTCCCCCACGACGTCCACGCCGCGCAGAAACTCGTCAAGACCCTGCTCGACCAAGGCTACCTCGCCCCTTTCCGCCAGTCCATCCGGCCAGTCCACTGGGACTATGCCTCTGCACTTCATCTATACCCTCTACCCACGTCCATGGTGCTCCTCGACACGACAGCACCGCCGTTTTGTATCACGTACGAAGGGTGCCACGTCATGAATCCCGGCAGTGTTCTTGTACCAGGACGAAAGGGCGTTGGACGATGGGTAGAGTATGAAGTTGGTCGGTTGGGCAAGTTGAGGGAGTGTGCTTTCTAAGTCGAGTTGGAGGATTTCAGTTATGGATGGGCTGATATAAAAGGCGGGAGGCGTCAACGGTCTGTTCAAGATTTGGGTCATGACACGAATGAGATAGAGGTAATTCATGTAGCTCAACAATCTTCGAGTCCAGGTTGAGAGACAAAATTCCATAATCATGAAGACTCCGTGTATCTTTTCTGTATCCGCATGATGACAATACTCCCAAAGACGCCCAATGGCACCTAGCTGAGAACTAAATCCAATGCCTAAATAAGTATGCAAAACGACCGACATGGAACCCCCCTTCTTTCAATCACTGCAACAACAAAGCCTCCTCGTGCAAAACGCCATATAGTCCCTCAATCTCCCCCCTGACCTTGTTCAACTCGGCCGCGACCTGGAGCGTCACGAGAGTGTAGGCATACAGTAGCGCATAGTCACTCTCCTCAAGCGTAATGGGGGATTCGTCACCCAAGAGGCCGGCCCCCATGTGCTCCTTTCGGAACTGGTAGATCTTCCCCAAGAGGCGGTCCTTGTTATTTTCGACAGTGGGGATGGCATCTGTCAACGGATACTCCAGCATGAGGCAGGATGCGATGACTTGGAAGACGTGGCAGATGCGCTCGCACAGGAGGACCCTCTCTGATGCCGTGAACTCGAGCAGGGCTCGCTCGCCCTGGGATAGGCTGCTTCGCTTTGACGTGATCAGACGCATAGCATAGAAGCCATTGAGCATGTTCCGTGTCGAACGCATAATGCGGCTGTAAGCTGCATCTGGGAAAGGACCCCGAAGTTCAAATTCCGATTTCGCGGAAGCGCGGAGACTTTCCAGTTTGAAGGCTACAGCAGCAAGGTTAACAAAGGTATAGAGAATGTGAGGAGAGGAGAGTGCTTACCATACCGCTGAAGAGCGGCTTGTTCGCCCTCACGCATGTAATCCAGCGTGTTATTGCTGTGAAGTGACACGGTGAGCGGACCACGCTTCCAGATGAGGCCCATCTGCAAATACAGGACCGAGAGACCTTCTCGAAACTTTTTCCGGCCCGAAATGGGCCAAAGCAGCCGACAAACGATAATACCCCAAACAATACCCAGCGTGACCGAGACGACTCGATGGTAGGCAATTTCAAGGATCAAGGGATTGGAGCCTCCTTCGTCGTCATCGTCGTCATCCACGGACTGGGATATACTGTAAGCATACAGAGTGCTCACGTTGTACGCCAGCAGGGCGATTCTACCGAGGGGCGCCTTTTTGACCGCCAAAATCACATAGAAATTGGACAAGGCCACGAGGCCGCCCAGGAACACCAGAGCAACAGCATTCCCCTGACTGACAGTCCAACTGGTCACGGCGCACGCAGCGCCAATGAGCGTTCCTTTGAATCTGGCGGTTCCAGTCGTGTTTGCCGCGCCCGTTGTCATGGCAGCGACAATCATGAACGACAGGAGGCCCCATTCACCTCTCCATGTTTGATAGATAGGCCTCGTGGAGGGAATAAAGGCAAGCATGGCCCAAAGCAGAGCGCCAATGCCAACCTTGAGGCCGAACAGGATATCGTCCCGGACAAGGAACCGGGAAACCTTGAGTACTTTCTGGGCGAATCTCCTCTTGATCTTACTAGACTGAGGAGCGGCATCCCAGTTAAAAGTATCACGTCGTGTCACCATGGTGTCAGGGATACCCTTTGGGACTTGGGATTTTCGAAGTCTTCTGACTGGTGGCTTCGGGAGAAGACTCTCGCGTTCCGGGTCATCGATCGGGTCTTTGCTCGACGCTCTGGACAGCTTGAAGTATTTCCAAACTTTGAGCCAGTTCCAAGACCGCGCCCCAGTCTCGGTAGTGTACTTCAAGTCTTCAAGCACGTCCAAGTAGGCGTCGGTCTCTTCGGCAACAGCCTGCAAACTGAACGAAAAGTGCCCGCAAGCCGCGGCTACTTCCTCGATATCAGCCTGGATCTTCTCTGATCGGGTTCGCCCCATTTCGATGGCGCGGTAGAGTTCCTGCAAAGAGTCCGCTCTAGCAGCATTGTAAAGGTGCAGGGCATCCCGTAGACTCTCCCTCAATTGCTCATTGACCGCGATGTCCGTATTGGGATCTTTCCCAAACGCAGGTTCACGGAGAATCTCAGACAAGGTATGAGCTAGAGACTTGATCGATGGGCCAAGCATGTCGATGAAGAGAGCAAAGATGTCCGAAGGTTCTTGGAAGGTAGGAGCCGTTTCGAGGTCTGTATCCGACTTGTTTCTTGAGTTGGCCCGTCGTTCTTCCTCGCTTTCACCGGACTCGTCGATGACGGCCAACCTCTCTCTCGCATCATCCATGAACGCGGAAATTGAACGTATCAGGGTAGGCGAGAATCCAGTAGGTGAGAAAGATTGGTTTTCCTGGCTCGGAACCTCTCGGAGCAAGGCAAACTGGGTTTCGAGGGCACTTCGCAATCCTCCAATGGCCTGGGACAATGCCTCAATGGATCTTGTAAGACGCCGGTCCAGTGGATATACGGATTCGTGACCCAAAAAGTAATGCTCAAACTTGGCTTCTCGGAGTGTCGAGTTCATCTTTGCATAGGCGCCGTTGTACCGTGCCGACACCCGATTATACTCAGCCGACCAGAGTTCGTCTTCGGTACCGCTTAGAAAGCCCTTGGTGATCGATGAAAGCTTGTCGCCGAGGGATGCAGTAGCGGTCATGATGGACTTTCGAAGCA
This sequence comes from Fusarium setosum, assembly GCA_013623625.1. Lineage (NCBI taxonomy): Eukaryota > Fungi > Ascomycota > Sordariomycetes > Hypocreales > Nectriaceae > Fusarium > Fusarium setosum. Next base: position 18,164 of record JABFFE010000344.1, on the reverse strand, counting down.
CCCGTCTCGCCGAGACTTTCCAGATCAAAACATTGACAGCAAGAGTACAGGTGACGCCAATGACAAGCATTTTCAAGACCTGAACAATTTTGTCGTCACTGAAATAGCCTCCACGGACACCCTCCTCTTTGGTGATGACGGAGATGATAGCAATCGAGGTCAAGGTCGAGCCGACGTTGACCAGAGGATTGTTGAGTCTTTGCTTGACCCAACCAACGAAGCCAAGACCTCCTCCAATGCAAATGATCAGGATGAGTGCATGAGCAGTGGCTGTCAACCCAAACTGAGTTCTCATGGCAATCGCAATGCCCATCGACAATAACGATATCACTTCTGCGTAAAATACGGCGACGATGGCTATCACGGAAGCCTCGAGCATGGACCCGACGGTCCGAGCTGGGTGGAAATAAACAGTAATAGTCGCGGTAACATGCTTGCCATCTCTGTTGCCCAGAAAGTTGGATAGTGGCGGGAAGAAGGTGCCCATACTACCCAGGACATAGGCCAGGGTGCACTTGAGGACTCCATGGCCCTCTTCTGTGTTTAACCATGCCCATAGCAAGGCAAATGCGACCTTGATGTTGTGACCGATGATGCATAGGCGGTCCTTGTTCGATTCGGCGGTGTTAAGCGGTCGGTATGCCGATGCATTATCTGGATTGTTGGTGGGAACAGCGTTGGTCGAGGTGCGCAGAGAGAATTCCTGTCTCGATCGTTCGCCTGTTCGGGGGATGATGAAGGTTCCATTTCTCAGTTTCTGCGCCAATGCGTCAGCTGTGGTCTAGGATGATATTTTCGCCATTGCATGTGGATGAAAAGCGTAGTGGAAGGTTAATATGCCTACCATTCGCTGAGAAGGGCGTTTGGGTGGCCACGCGGCGGTGGAAGAGCTTGTGGCGGAGCTCATGGTCGCTTCGCGTCGTCGTCTTCGTTCCTGGAGTCGTGGGTGATTGTTCGAAGGCGCTTCATTCTTTCTAGTCTTGGTGTATGATGGGCTAAATGGCGGCCATCACGGAGTGTTCGTGTTGGTGAGGCAAGTTTGACGTCTCTGTCGGGATTGGGATCGTGAAAAAGAGGGCACGGCGGCACGCTGACGTTGACGTGCTTGTTGCTGGATGCACAAAGCAAGATTGTCTCGGAGGTTGCAGCGGGCGCAAGCTGGAACGGTTGGATTCAAAGAATGACGCCGCTCAGGTCCAGGGACATGAGCTCTAAGTGGGGCTTGGGCTGAAGCTGCCTGTGGCTCAAGGTGCCCAAGGGCCGCCTGGCGGACCTTTTTAGTGAGAGTCCAGGTGGCTTAGCGGCCGGGTCCGTCACTCAGCGTCTGGAACCACCTTGAAGGGGTGAAGCTCCAGAGGTTGCCTGAGCACTCATGACCACCCATTGCGGCCCGTGGCTGATCACAAGACTCTTCTCTTCGACGATAAGTCTCGCAAGCCAATATTGCGACATCGTTGTCCTCTGCTGTAGATGTAGAAATACTGTTCCTATGCGCACAAATCTTATATCACCAGGTGACTCGAACCTCAACCTTCGACGGATAGTGGCTATACAGTAGTACCTAGTTCGAAGTCGTCGATCCAGTGACATGAACAGGGCCCGCATTGGCTCTTCGCATCGAACACGTTCAATTTGGCCAGCAGCGTCGTTTCCTTCTCTCCATCGTAAACCAAAACGAAAACCTTTGGTCCAAGAACAACCAGTCCTCCTCCTATTAAGGTGTAAGTCAGTTAGAGCCATGACTAACCGACGTGCCAGTAGCGGCGCCCCCAGTCAAAAATAGCAAGTCCAGCATCATATCCTAGTCCAGCCCTCCTCAACCAACACTCATACGGAATGGATCTTGTTTTTATTTCAACAACCACTTCAACAGATCAGACTTCTCATTCTTCCTTGCGACAATGGACCTTCCCCAGCTCAGCCTACAGGAAACGCCCATCCGTCACCCAAACTGCTGTCTCAGTCTTTCCTCCAAGCTGCTCCAAACCTTGACTCAAGTCTTGTCCGACAACACTCCTCCCGGCCAGGAATCTACAGTTCTCTCCATCGGAAGCGGCTCAGGAATACTCGAGACTCTGCTACTCTCTCATATTCAAGCACAATCTCAGCCCGCCGGGTCAAATTCAGCCAGCATCAACATACGTGTAGAGGGTGTTGAAGTCGCACAGTCGAGCGGCAAAGATCCCGTCAACATGTATCTACCTGAACAAGCCATCTACACTGTACGTGGTACTTGGGACGTGGTGTCAAAGCTACAGGATCCCGACGTGACGGCCCTAATATTCGTTTACCCACGCCAGCCCAAATTGGTCTCGGAGTATACCAAAACCGTCGCAAAGCAGGATCTCGGGGTCGAGGTCATTGTTTGGCTGGGGCCTATGGCGGACTGGAATGTCTTTGAGCCTTGCTTTCATATCAGCAATGAACATCGAACAAACTTATTTTCGGTGGCCCAGAAGAGACAAGGGGCGGAAGCTGGGCTTGATGAATACGAGTTGATGGTCGTGTTAAGGAGAGAACGTTAGTTTCACCCAACACTTACCCGACGGAATCATGCAGGCCTTTATATATAGTTCTAAACCCGTAAGATCCCCGGCCCCTTTCCAGGCCCTTCAATGCCATCAATCCGAAGTTCCAAGTTGGATAAACACCATGATCACTGCGGCATACCTCCAAGGCGTTCAGAAGAGCTTGGATGTCAAGGCATCGAAGACTAGATACTTACGCCGCCGTCGCGCCAAGACCCTAGAAGGGCTTCGCAGCCATGGCAAACAACAATAATAAGAAGATGAATACAAACAGTGCAATCACGGCCAACTTAGCCTGCAGTGTGTTCATGGCTTGGAGGACGCAGAGAGGGGCGGTGGCGATGACGACAGAGCTGCTCCTCGAGAACGGACACCTCGTCTTGAAGAGAAAGGGCAACTATGATATTGAGGGTCTTGAAACGTCGGAGGGGAAACCAGTCACCTTCGGATGGCATGAACGAGGCGTATCCTTTGGATCCTATAAACTTCCAGGGCTCGAGTGCGATTGCCTCATGCGACGGCGGGGCCTATTAAACGTTTATGTTGCTCTTGCCGACCAAAGTGTGTGTTTATGGGGGCTATTGCCTTCAATGCTACCTAGGGGACTGGCTGCATTTGCTGGTGCTCTTTCGAGTCACGAGCTGAAGAGATGATTCGGAATTCCCTTCAGCGCAAGCCATTGTTTAGAATAGACCGGGTGAGTGGTATTTTATTGATCAAGCTCCATCCTTTTGCCGATGCAGCTAAGAACGCCTTGCAGGTACAAGGCATAACGAGGCAAACAGAGCGGCCAAGTAGAAGTCAGGCTCCCAATTGCCGTGAACAATGAGAGTAGGTAGTCCAGGACCTGTTGGCGACGCCACTCTATCCTTGGGAGAATAAGGGCGGATCCTAATCGGGATAAAGCAATCGTAACGCTTGTCTAATGCTTGAAACTTCCCGAGGTTGTTCAGTAATGGGCGTCTCTTGGGATCTTACATACCAAAACAGTCCCATGTTAGGCACCAATCAAAGTTATCATATACTGATGGGAAGAATTATATGAGGTAGTTAAACTGAGCATACATGTTTCAGCTACCAGCATGAACTCTGGACCTATAGCTCTACTCGATCGCGTGCTTATAGGACATCTCAAATACCCGCTAAACTATGGCATGGGTTGACGTTTGTGTATACGATCTTAGACTACCTACTATAAGAGGCTTGTAAGATGCTGAGTTTCTGCGATTTGAGGTTCATCAGCTGTCAAACGCCAAGAGAGAGTGGCTTTGGTTAGCAGGTAGTCTAGCCCCGGATTCAGTTCGTCCCCACCCATAAACTAATAAACTGAGGTAGGAGCGTCATCGGGGCTCTCTCAGTCAAAGCACTCATCTCATCGTCCAAATCAACAACACTAATTCATTTGCCATAATCTGAAACATTCCGAGCAACCTGCTTGAGCGACAGCCAAAAAAAGAAGTAACACAGCAGTTTTGCATTTTGCATGATTCAGCTACCTGCCCTTTCTCGGTCTGCTCTACGGCCTCCCCTCTCCAAAGCTCAGCCCTATATGCTGCGAAGGGTCTTTTCCATCATGGCATCGTCATCCCCCAAGCGATTCGTGCCGCTGAAAAAGGGTCCCCATGACCTGCCCACCAACACTCCCGCTCTCCGGGGTGTGGTGTTTGATATGGACGGCACACTCTGGTAAGATCGGCACTCCCCTTGCTCGTGTGTATGTCGCTCGGAGGTTTTCTCGGGTCGGGTCGTTACCCTACACCAATGTCTTGGTCTTGGTGTGAAGCTATTCCTGGTGATTGCAACCTGGAGGATGTTGTGAAACAATCGTCCTTGCATTGTCTCAGTATTTACTTCTCTCTTTGCTATTGTTTTTCTGGGTCCCATTGCCTTCTTCACACTCCTTTGAACAGGCTCGTGCTGACCACCCCCATAGTCAACCCCAAACTTACATGTTCAGAGAGATGAGACAAGTCCTCGGAATCCCCAAGACGATAGACATCCTCGAACACATCGACACACTCCCCGACCACGAGCAGACCACCGCCCTCGAGTCCATCCGCGCCATCGAGCGCGAGGCCATGAAGTCGCAAACCCCTCAGCCAGGCCTCATGACCCTCATGGCCTACCTCGACGCCAACGCCATCCCCAAGGCCATCTGCACCCGCAACTTCGAGGTCCCCGTCCAGAACCTCCTCGAAAAGTTCCTCGAGGGCTCGCGCTTCCACCCCGTCATCACGCGCGACTTTCGCCCCCCCAAGCCCGACCCCGCGGGGATCCTCCACATCGCCAAGGACTGGGGCCTGCAGGACGAGGCTGGCGAGGGAGACGCCAGCGGGCTCATCATGGTGGGCGACTCTATCGATGACATGACGGCGGGGAGAAAGGCCGGCGCAGCGACTGTGTTGCTGGTGAATGATGTGAACCGGGAGCTGGTAGATCATGACCATACAGACCTGGTCATTACAACGCTGGATGAGCTGGTTGATATCCTGGAGCGTGGCTTCGTTGGGCGGGAAATCAATTCAGAGTAAAGTTACTTGAAAGGTCTCTCACGAGTTACTACAGGACATGTATCACCTTAAGAACCAAAAAAAGAACGATACCATTTTTCACCAGGCAAAACATCCACCAGCATGGCCACCTACTCAAACGCTGGTTCAATTATCTAGCTTTCCTACACGGGCCCTGATTTCTGTACGCGGCCCTGCCACTCCCTACACGGCTAGATACAGAAGATAAGCCTCAGAACCTAACAAAGGAAGATCGCCATCTCTTCAAGAGAACTAGATCAAGTCTTTTGGTTCTAGACGAGTTATGTAGTTGATTTGAGTGTCACGGTCTTTTGGAGAGACCACACTCAATAGTTTCAAAATAATGCGCCGAAGTATGCTAAACGAGTATCGGGGGGTGGGCTTGAGCCGCTGTTCCAATATGTGCGGGGAAGTGGGTTTCAGTGTGTAGAACTTTTGGAAATGTCTTGGTGTCCAAGACATTCTATACGCCGTAACCCGGGTTTGGAGGCAGTCCAAAGGTTGCTTGTCTCCGGTTTTCCCTCCGCAGCTCGTCGGGAGTCTCCTTACGGGGCGGGGGAGGAGGAAGAGGACCACCTGGGGGTGCCGGCCGAACAGGCAGACTGAAGGTCGCGGCGTTTGCGCTCACAGGACCCGCACTTTCAGGATAGCCCGACACCTTGGGGATGGAGTTTGTCGTGACGACCCTGGGTCCCAGTCCAGGATGCGCCGAAGCTGGTGTGCGGCCGGTGCTGTATCCGTTACGCGGGGGCGACCGACTTTGGCCTGAGCCGTACTGATCCCGGGGAGAGACGATGCCAGCACCAGCAATGGGGATCTCGCCGGAGGTAGGAGTATGGTTTCCTCGGTCCTCGGGCTGGGCCTGAGTCTGAGTAGGGGAATCACTTGAGCGGAGAAGATCTTGCGTCGAAGGAGAAAGTTGCGGCGCAAGATGAGACTTTCGGTTGTCGCGCTCCATGAGGCCCACAGCCCACTCTCTAAGATCGACTGGTGTTCTCTTGGCGGCTTGCACGAAAGGATCGCGGTCCTGCTTCTGTTAGTAAAGGGTCTGGGGCGATGAAGGTGCAGTTCTTACAAAGAGCTCCTGCGGAGTGGGTCGACGCTCAGGTTCCTTGAAGAGACACTTCTGAATCATGTCCTCGAGGATACTGGGAAAGGCGTCGCTCTTTGGCAGCCTGGGAGCTGGCTCGTGGACGATTTGCTGAAGCAAGTCCAGGATACCAGCAGGGGCACAGTCACCGTCCGACAACTGCTCGCTCGCCGCAAAGGGGAACTTGCCGATGGCGAGCTCCATGATGCTGAGGCCAAAACTCCAGACATCTGACTTGACCGTGTACTTCTCTCCTTGGATTCTTTCAGGAGCCATGTAGGTAGAAGTTCCGACGAAGGTGTCGGCGATAGAGTTCACAAGCTCGCCAGAAACACCAAAATCGCAGAGCTTGATCGACCCCCTGGAATTAACCAAAATGTTTGATGGCTTGATATCGCGGTGCATGATGTGGTGCTTTGTGTAGAGATATGTCAAGCCGCCCAGAGTGGCTTCCGCGATCTTGCCAAGAACATCAACGCGAACGGGACCAAAAACCCTTGAGACTCGGTCAAGTGAACTATTTTCGAAGGTTAGCCATTGTGTCACCTGTGACTAGACCAAAAACCGGACTCACCCAACATCCATATACTCCATGCACATGATGACATCGTTATTGGGGTTCAGGAAAGCGCCGTAGAATGTCACGATGTAGTCGGAGTGACATCCGTGCATAATCTGAAGTTCTCGAACGATGCGCTTCCGTATCTCGCGCTTGGCTTCAACGTGAATAACCTGGCAATTGGTTAGTGAACAGCACGCTGGAGCATCGTGAACGTGGACCTACCTTGCGAGCCATAACGGTTCCTGTTGTGAGGTGCTTGACCTTGCTAACAGTACCGCCATTACCTGAGCCCAACTCCTTGAGGACCTCGAGATCCTCAGGTCGCAGATCCAACTTGTATTCGATTCCAATCTCCAGCTGCTCGTCCTTACCCGCATCCTGGCTTCCTGAGTTCTCATGTCGATTGGTCTCGGCGGTTGGTGGGGGTCGAGGAGCGGCGGCTTTGAGGGCGAGGCCTTTTACATTTTTGCGCTTCATGGAGCGCGGAGCAAATGGATCGGCCATGGTGGAAGTCGTGTGTGGGGTCGCGATCGTTTGGCGGGTGTAGAGCGAAGAGGGAGGTTGGAGGTAACGAGGCCTGAAGTTTAGTTCAGGATCAGACCAGCCAGTGTCTGGCTGGTACTCCTCGCGACAGAGGTTCGGCGAGGACGGATCAAGACGTCAGCTCTCAGGAGCTTTGAAGTATGAGACGTGCGGATGCGCACAAAGAATCGAGCCGCGGAGCGAGTGGAATGTGAGACAGGTCGATCAAAGACGAGTCAAACGCTGTGTTGAGGTTCTCGGCTTTGATTGATGTTCGGTGAAGTGATCCCGAGTCAAGGCGGCGTCGGAGCACGCTGTGGCTAGGTCGTGCGCAAGGGACTGAACGGTGTTCCCGAGGAGGGAAAAGTCTTTGAAAGAATGCAAAGTAAAGAACCAAGGATATCCGTCAGCCTGCTCGAACGTGGACTTAATAGGACCGTTTGGTCAAAGCGTCGCTGAAGATTGCACGGGGTTGTCGTCTATCACGGCTCCTGGTTAGGCGCGGACGGTGGAGGGCGGGGTTCAGCCAACGATAACGTGACGGGAGTGGCTGGAGCCTCGCTGCGAAGGAGTTGGAGGCGCTCCAAAACGTCAAAGAGAGACGACGCTGGGCGGCAAACCGGTCGAAAAGGGGCGGACGAGTTTGTGATGCAATCAAGCCTCTCAAACCAGAAACCGTCTGGCCGAGTTCCAAATTATGTACTTCAGATCTGGTGGGCCCCTCGCCGTAGGGGGACACGGAGGAAAGGCTTATAACACGGAGTAATTATAGCGGCTGATTGAGGCCCAAGCCCAAGCCCAGGAGGCGATGCCCCTGGTTGGCGATTGCACATGCGGACTGGCTGGGATGGCCGAATCCAGGGATTTGAGACACTCCACGCCTCGAGCTAGGTGCACGCATCGACTCAGGATTGCGACAAGGTAACATGGGAGATGTGTGATAATTTAGTCCCTACATTAGATTCATAAGACATGTCAACCCCATCTCCGGCCCCGTCGACGCTACATCCGTAGCTGCCGTCATCACGACATCCGGTGGAATCGGTGGTCGAGGCCAGAAATTGCGTAGTACGCAAAGAGGAGGCACGGCTCTGGGCACGACTCATGAAGGAAAATGAAATGATAAGCAAGAAGCTGGCTGCAACTTCTGGGCGATTCAAGGCCGTCGTAGGATCGGCAATTGAAACAGGCAGAACATGGGCGAATGGCCGTCAGGACTCACGCGATTCAGCTGCGAAGACCTGAAAGGTTAGAACTTGTTTCATTGATGGGACCGCATGAAAAACACTTTGCTTGTTGCGGACTTGACGTTTTGAAGTTTATCAAATCAATTCTCGTGATGTACACGAGCACCTGCTTTAACAGTGATTATGTAATACCCGCCCGGAACTGGAATATCGATCCTCCCGAAGCACCCCTGCCAGTCGCGACAAGGCTGCACGTGTAATGCTCCTGCAAAGAAGTTCGAAAATCCCAAATACACGACAGCTTTCAATAAGCTCATCCATCAAACTCTTGCCTCTATTATTCTCTATTCACTGAATCCTCGAGTCCTATGATCTAGGAAAAGAGTCGGCGACCAGCCTTTTTTACTCGACTCCCGAGCAATCGACTCCCAAAGCCGGCAAAGAAACCTTTGTTGCCTGCGCGGCAGCATCGCAAGTCGCCAACATGAGCAACAACACGCGCGATCTAATCTCTGCAGAGGCAGATTTGGACGATGAGGAGGAGGATGAGTCTTTTGACGAGGATAACGGCCAGCGCAGACGAAGAGCTGCCCTGGACGACTCAAGCGAGGAGGAAGAAGACGACGATGATGAAGAAGAAGCACGCAAGGTTTGTCTATCGTGGGGACTCGCAAGTTAATGACGCAGTTTTTAATGCGCTGACTTTGTAGATTCGTGAGGGCTTCATTGTCGACGAAGATGAGGACGAAGAAGAAGGCGCTGAGTCCGATGCCGATGTGCGACCCATGGTTAAGAGAAAGCGAGAACACCGCGACCGTGAAGAAGAGGAGCAACTCGATGAGGATGATTTGGAGCTGATCGGCGAACAATTTGGCGAGCGACCCAAGCCCCAGTCTCAGGTGAGTCCTTCAGCGCAATATGAGTGGCTTCTGTCTGTTGACATCACTAACCTCTGATCCAGTCCCAGTTTAAACGCCTCAAGCGTGGCCATCGCGATGAAGAACGAGGAACCGAACGCCGCGGCCTAGAAGAAATATTTTCAGATGAGGATGAGGAAGTGGCCGAACAACGACCATACGGCAGATCGTACCGAGCACAGGCTGATGAGTTCGATGATTTCATCGAGGAGGACTTCCCTGAGGATCCAGATGAACTAGAACAACAGCGCGAAGATGCTGAAGTCGCCCGGCCCCGTGACCGCGGTGTTGGCCATGTGATCGACACTACCGACCTGGACAAAGATGCTCTCGATGATATGGAGGCAATCTTTGGTAATGGTGAAGACTACGACTGGGCGCTACAGATGGAGGATGAAGAAGAGGACCGCGAAAGAGAGGAGCAGGCCATTGAACTCAAGGATGTCTTTGAGCCTTCACAGCTGAAGGAAAAGCTTTTGACTGACGCCGACAACGAGATTCGTTTCACCGATGAGCCCGAGCGATTCCAACTCGACCGAAAGACCTTCAAGAACCTGCAGCTCACAGCCGAGCAATTTAAGGAGGAGGCACGATGGATTACCAATCAGCTGTGGCCGAAGAAGGGTCTGGCTTCCGATTTACAGAGCCCATTCGGCAAAGCTGTTGGCAAGGTCCTCGAGTTCTTCATCGTCGACGAAGTGGAGGTTCCATACGTCTTTCAACACCGCAAAGACTACCTACTCCATACTCGGAAAACCCGCAACTCGAATCGCGATGACCCCGACGCGCCGGAATATGTTATCAGCGCTGAGAAGCTCTTGAACCAAGACGACCTTTGGAAGATCTTGGAGTTGGATATCAAGTTCCGATCTTTCGTGGAGAAGAGGAATTCTCTGGAGAAGACCTTCCAGAACCTCCAGAGTTTGGAAATCCACGATTCGATCGTCGAGGAGATGATTCCAGAGGCCACGACCATGGAGGAACTCCAAGATTTACAAGATTACCTGCAGTTTCAATACGGCCCGCAGCTCAAGGACCTCGCTGCTATGGCCGGTAACCTGTCGCTTACGAAGCGACCAGGTTCAAAGTCGAACCTGCTCGAGCGAGTACGCCAGGGCAAGGCATACACCTTTGTTCGTGCTTATGGCATCACTGCAGACCAGCTCGCTAAGAATGCCTTGCGACAAGGAAAAAAGATTACTCCTGACGATGACGCCCAATACCCCATGGATTTGGCCGATAGCTTGATTGATGACAACTTCAACACGGGAGACCAGGTTATCAATGCCGCACGACAGATGTACTCTGAGGAGCTGTTCGCCAGTCCAAGAATGCGTAAACATTTCCGAAACTCGTATTATCAGGCTGCCGAGATCAGCTGTCGACGTACCGACAAGGGATTGCGCAGGATCGACGACACGCACCCCTACTATGAGATCAAGTACCTTCAGAACCAGGCCATTGCTGACCTTGTGCACCAACCCGAGCTCTTCTTGAAGATGATGAAGGCCGAGGAAGAGGGCCTTGTCAGTATCAAGTTGGACATGCCTGCTAGGTATGATTTCCGGAAGCAGCTTTACCAGGAATTCGAGTCGGAAAATTTCAGCGACCGAGCCGAACAGTGGCGGGAGGAGCGTAAGAAGGTGCTCGACCTCGCGTACCCTAAGTTGGAGAAGATCATTGCAAAGAACGTTAAAGAAGTCATCCGAACCTTCTGCCAAGATGAGGTTCTCAAGATGTGCCGAGAAGAGTACGCAAAGCGGCTCGACCAGGCGCCATACAAGCCCAAGGGCATGATTCTGGGCACAACGCCACGAGTTTTGGTCCTCTCCAATGGTATGGGTGATCCCGCTCGGGAACCAATTTGCTGGGCCTGGGTGGAGGAGGATGGACGAGTGATTGAGCAAGGAAAATTCGGTAATCTCGCCAGAGATGAACGCCAGCGAGAAGAATTCGTCGAAGTTGTCAACCGGCGTCGTCCTGATGTGCTCGGCGTGAGCGGCTGGTCTGCCGACACCAACAAGCTCGTTCGTGACCTGGAGTCTCTCGTCAACGAAAAGGGTCTAATGGGACCCGAATTTGAAGATCCAGACACAAACGACTATCGCGCGGAGCCGTTGGAGGTTGTGGTGGTGAATGATGAGGTGGCTCGCCTGTACAAGGACAGCCCCCGAGCGCTTGCCGAACACCCAAGTCTCAACCCAGTTACAAGATACTGTGTTGCCCTGGCGCGTTACATGCAGAATCCTATGAAGGAATACGCTGCTCTTGGCAAGGATGTTACCTCTCTCTCTTATCATCCGTGCCAAAACCTGCTCCCTCCGGAGAAGCTGGCCAAGTATCTGGATTCAGCCATGGTCGACATGGTTAACCTCTGTGGTGTGGATATTAATGAGGCTATGACCGACACCTACACGGCTAACCTTCTGCCCTACGTGTCTGGATTGGGACCACGCAAAGCCACAAGTGTTATCAAGGCCATCAATGCCAATGGCGGTGCTGTTAACACCAGAGACGAACTTGTTGGTGACCCCGATAGCGGCAAGCTGCCTGTTGTTGGCCCCAGGGTGTGGAACAACTGCGCGAGTTTCCTCTTCATCGAATACGACGCTACAAACCCATCTTCGGATCCCCTGGACAACACACGTGTGCATCCCGAGGACTACGAACTGGGTCGCAAGATGGCAGCGGATGCTCTCGAACTGGACGAGGAAGATGTCAAAGCCGAGACAGATGAGAACGGACCAGGTGCTATCGTTCGGAAGCTTTTCAAGCAGGATGAACAGGACAAGGTCAATGAGCTTGTTTTGGAGGAGTACGCTGAGCAGCTGGAGCGGAACTACAGCCAGCGCAAGCGAGCTACTTTGGAAACCATCCGTGCAGAACTACAGGCCCCCTACGAAGAACTTCGGAGGAACTTTGCTATGCTGACACCCTCGGAGATCTTCACCATGTTCACGGGTGAAACCAAGTTGACGTTGTGCGACGGCATGATTGTCCCTGTCAATGTGCGGCTTGTCAAGGATGACTTTGCTATTGTTAAGCTTGACTGTGGTATTGAGGGCAGAGTTGAGGCTCACGAAGTCAGCCACCGCGCCTCCATCAAGGAGGTCCTCAGCATTGGACAGACGGCTCAGGCTAAGATCCTGGACATCAACTACAAGGATTTCATGGCCAAGATGTCAATGCGAGAAGATGCTCTGCGGATTCCGTACAAGCGACCAATCAACTACGGCCGCGACGGGTGGGATTACGGTCTTGAAGGGGCCGACAAGGAGGAGCTGCGGGAGAAGGACAAGACCACCGGACGGACGCAACGTGTCGTCAAGCACCCCAACTTCAAGCCGTTCAACGGTATCCAGGCTGAGGAGTTCCTTGGATCGCAACCCAACGGCGAGGTCATTATCCGGCCTTCGTCCAAAGGTAACGATCATCTTGCCGTCACATGGAAGGTTGCAGATGGCGTCTACCAGCATATTGATGTGCTGGAGATGCAGAAAGAGACCGAATTCTCGGTGGGCAAGCTTCTGCGTGTGGGGCGCAAGTATACGTACACTGATCTGGACGAGTTGATCGTGGAGCATGTTAAAGCCATGGTTCGGAAGGTGGAGGAGTTGATGCGACACGACAAGTACCAGAGCCGATCTCGGGGAGAGACGGGTAAGTTTTTACGCGCCTATTGGGTCTGGTAGGGGACATGATGCTAACCAGGGACTGCAGAGAGATGGCTAACCACGTACATTGATGCCAACCCGAACCGATCAGCGTACGCTTTCTGCATCGACAACAAGCACCCCGGGTACTTCTGGCTGTGCTTCAAGGCTAGCAGGACAGCCAAGGTGATTGGGTTGCCGGTGCGCGTGATTCCGCAGGGCTTTCAGCTCATGAACTATGACTACCCGGATATGCGAGCGCTTTGCAATGGCTTCAAGCTGCGGTACCAAAACGAGTTTTCAAAGATGGGTCGTCGTTAGTGAGTGAACTTGGGGCTATTGGTGATGGGAGGATATGTTTGATTAGGTACGTAGAATGGGCATCTTCTTGGTCGGGGGTGAAGCAGCAAGTGTATAGTTTCGGCGTAGGTTGATGCGATTTCTTTCTGGAAGAGGCTGGAGAGGAAATAGAAGCCTAATCGGCCTGGAAAAAATGAGACCCCAAACCTAATAATTCGACACGAATTTGATGAATAATAGTCGTCGAGAGGCTGCATCTGTATAGAGGGAATCCGTAATGACCACAGTGAACGAATCTTGCATGAGTTCCCTTTGCTCTATGTTGACTCATTTCATTGTAGTTGACGATGGCTTGGATGGAAATGATTGTGCTGTGATGTTGCGCCATAGATAGCGTTTATAACGTTGTCGCTATGGCCGAAACTTTGATAACCTTGGACAGATCTAGACGGATGGCAAGTTACGATGATGTCCAGCCACCGGTGTGAAGCCGGCGTGAATGCCGAATTGACTCCAACCATGAGGTCAGGTGAATGAGATAGATGATATCACACTGTCTGATAGAACCACATACACAATGCCTCATACCTGGGTAGTTGCGTAATTCTTGAGAGTTACGAACACTTGTCCTCTCTTCATTGCGAGCTTTCCGACAAGGATGGGGCAAGAGGACGATCATGAGACCTCGAAACAGCGGCCTAGGTTCCTGAAGTTTCTAGAAAAGCGGATATCTCGGCGTGGACGAGGCTGTTCTGTTGGGACTTGATGCGAGGGGCATCATGAGAAGACGAGCTATTATTGATGGCAGCACCAGAGCTGGAACCCCACAACAAGCTCTTGGTGAGGTTCGCAAGGTGGATGTTTTGAATGCCCAAAGTCAATTGAAGCTTGCAATTGGACAATTCCAGTGACTATCCCCCCTGAGAGACATGCCATGGACTGGTGAGTCTTGGACTCAGAGCTGTCGTTCGGTTATGGGTCGATGAGGTCATGTGCTGCGCTGCGCCTGACGAACAGGCGCGTGGGCGCTGAGTCAGTACCCGCCTCATCTGGGTCCACTTAGCAGCAAGGGTCACCTTAGGAAAAGGCGGGAGCCTCCAAATCCGAGAGCGGCATCGGAGTTGGCGGACTTGAAGCTGGATATCGAGCAATTGGGCTTTGGGATTGTTGGCTGTTGTTATGAGCTCGGAGTTTTGGTTAAGTGGAGGGAGCTCTGAAGAAGCGGCTCGTCACTACGTACTAAGTTTGAAGATTCGGGTGGTCCCCTGGAAGATGCGGCTCATGAAGGTCAATGTTCCGCTGGATGATAATTATCAGCCAATCTTGTTGGTTAATTCTAGATCTAAAGACAACTGTCCCCTGGGCTCAAGCTCATCATGCTTGAACCCCAAAGCTGACTGCAATGGACGCCTACCGTACCTTGGTAGCTTAGCTAGCTCATGGACCTCTTTGTCCGTCACCATCGCCATCAGCAGCAGTGTCCTAGGGCGACGCCGGTACCTGCGTACCCCGGATCCCCGCAATTTAGCGGGTCTCTCCTCCCTGTGTGGCTGCTGCTAGATGGTTCCAGCGGACCGCCCGCCGCCGACCGCCGACAGGCAGTGGTGAAAGAGACCCTTGCTCCCGCGCTTGAGAAGCACACCGACGTCAGTTGCTCTGCTCACCACGAGGTCACCTGGTTCTTGGACGCAAGGAGCTTGCTCACGCGTAGCATTTCTGATGCGAACGCACGCACCGCTTAAGTTAGCAAGTCGGAATGGACCCTGCGTGCCTGCTGGATTGAGCAATTGCTACCTCTCCCCAATTGAGGACAAGCGCTCCATAGGCGGGTGGCGTGTAGCTTGCACACGCGGGCCGCCAGGACGATCTGGATGGAGAGGACAGCACAGCATGTTTACCTTCTTTGTGGATAGAGTAGAGCTAATCTGTCGGTAACCGCCCCGGCGAGGCAGTAGGCGTAATCGGAGGGGCCTTGCGTACCAAGGGGTGACCCCTCAATCCCTGCTGGGGACCATCTTCCAAGGGGAGGCGAGATTCAATTGAGCTCATTGACCACGGAAGATGACACGATGAGCGCCATGAGCAGTTGAATTGAACCATGAATTGCACAATTTGCGCCCAAAACTGCTCAATTCCTTTGTTTTCTGTCAAAGGCGCAATGTTTTCTGAGCATTCCTGTGAGGTGCCTCCCCCGCAATTGTAACGTGCTTTGAGAGCTTCAGTCGTGAGAGCCACAGAGTTCCGGCGGCGGCTGCTTGCGTCAGGTCACGCGATAGACGGACGGGATGGGACATGGTGGAGATTCGGATAGCGCTGCGAGACCCGCTTATTGGATCACTAGATCCCCCGCCGCCGCTGCTGCTGCGCCGGGTTCAACTTGTAACCAGTATGTATCGGGGGTGCGGGTCTGGCCCATATGATGGATCATCATCATGATGGAGCTTTCTTGTTACGTGAAGCCTTTGGATTGAAGATGGGGACCCGCCTTGTCCATGACTCCTTCCTGCCTTCCGTATTCGCAATGTGCTCAATTGCTGGATCAGCTAGGCCCCCCCCCTGGTCCGGCACTCGCCTGCTAACTGTTGGGGGCAGAGAGCTTCCCCTTGAATTGGGGGAGGAAGATGGCTTGGAGCTTTGGAGGGGTGAGGGAAAGACATGGGCCGTGCAATGAGCTGATTGGGCACGGGGTGATGCCATCTCGCATCGTCCCTCGCGTGACTCTCGGGATATAAAGCTCCTCCTTCCCTGACGGTCCCTGGATTGTATCTCGTTTGATCCCATCAAAGCATCTCCGTCTGCCTTTGACACGCACACACAAACCGATCTATAACACCCATTGCGAACTCATCAAGAGCAATCTCTTTGAGATCTACCAATCCCACGCGCACACACACCACATCTGTTCTCCAACAGCACCCAAACCGCCATCTTCTCTCCAAACACCTTTTGGGGAATCGACAGTGAATCACACCCCATTGAACGCGAGACGACTCTCTCTCATCCAGCACGTGCCCCTCTTCTTTAAATAGGACCACCAGCTGAACGACAACCTCCTGCCTGCAACTCAACTCTTACACACCTCCATCTTCATATCAACAAGACAAGAACATCCACACATTGCCTCGCACTAGTCCGCACCCTCTTCTTCATCCATCAAAAGTAAGTTTTGGTTACTCTCTGCCGCCTCCCGCCACTGGCCCCCTCATCTCCCATCTCCCTCGTCTCCGTCCTCCGGTCGGGTCTTGTACACGGAGTACCTACCTCCCACTCTCCGGCACCCCGCACCCAATGGAAACTGGAACTCGCTCACCCGGGACTCCCTGGGGATTGCCGTCTGGTGACGTTCGGCCAGCGTGCAATCCATTTAAAAGCCATCCGGACCCCCTTTGGTCTCGAGTGTCTTGACCCCTCCTTCCATCTTCATCATCTTGATCTTCACACTTGTCATCCATCTTCGCATCAACCAGATTCCCTTTATCTCGCTATACTACCACACATCTTCCTCCTTTACACTCACAAGTCAGCTCGCCGCCGATTTCTCTCCTTGTAACACCATGCTGACATTATCTCTCATAGTGACTCGCTCTCACAAGGCCAACGACCGTGACCACAAGGGTCTTGCCGACGGCACTGCCGCCCCCTCGGAGCACCTTCCTCGCTTCTTTGCGAAACACGGCTATGCCGACGTCGATCCCAAGAAGGTGAAGAAGGACGGCTCTGGCCGAGGTAACTGGTACGTGGCTCTGGATGAACCTGTCTGCGACATGGCAATATACTAATACGCAACTTACAGGGGAACCGTCAGCGACGATATCGCTGACGAAGAATTTACCTTCACCAACGCTCGTCGCCGCTCCAACAGCAGCAACTTTTCCCACCACATCACGGACTTCAAGACCAAGTTCGAAGTCAACGAGCCTGAGCCCGTCTTCGAGGAGTCGGTCCATGGCGCTGCGGAGGAAGACGAGGACCATGAGGACCTCACAAAGACCGACTCTTCCGAGAGCGGCCGATCCTCTTCCTAATCGACATGCCGTATCCTCCACAAGAGGTCGGTAGTCATCTGCTCGCTGCCGTATTATGGCAGCAGCAACTCAAGAGGGTCCAACTGTACAAGGAATCACGGTGGATGGTTTGATCTCTTTTTAATGCAAGCACGAAACGACACGAAATGAAACGATTGAAACAACAGAAATAACATGAGCCCTTTGGCTGGTGGGGGGATATTCGGATCAAACGGTTGGGGAAATATGGGAAAGGGATATGAATGGAGTTGACGGACCCTCGTGACTATTAACGGATCTCGACGTGGATCATGGTCATGACCGCCTGCGATTGTTTCTTCCAGGCGGCCAGATGTATTACTGTATTACCACCTTAGCTTATCAACAAAGCGATGAGAGGCTGGAAGTGAGCCCATATGGGCCCAGCCAATATCATGCAATGTTCTGACCATGACTTGTGATCATGACTGTTCTTTGTTGTGACCAGCCCCTCATCGAAAGATCCATATCTTGGTTGTCCCTGATTGACATCGATAAGCTGAGGCTATTTCTGACCCGGAAGGTCGCTAAGCCTCCTTAGACGCCGGGCATCAAAGCCCGAGACCATCACGAGTCCTCATTTAGCAAATAGCAGCTGGATACAGACATGCGCCGGAAACCTATCGAGCGAACAACCAGGGGACTGCCCTGTCTATCCTTTAGCACCATGTCCTCCCCTTCCATCTCTGTCTAATGTATGTACAGTATGAATGCGAGTACCCCGCTCCCTCAAACTCCCAACCAGCAGCCACGGCGCTCTGTCGATCCCTCGCTTGCGCACCCATCTTACATGGCCTTAGTACTACGAATGGTAAGCGCTCAGTGCCACTT